>APFE030004126.1:0-32034 GCA_000404065.3 Pinus taeda
AAGGAGGTTTTGTCATTTGAATCATCCAAGAATTGTTCATTTATGTAATGTAAAGGAGGTTCCCCCCTCGAAGAGGCTGAATTCTAAGTCGTTGATCTATCTTTTCTATCTTTTCTTGAGCTGGTTTCATAACAGGATTCTTGGGAATACCCTGCTAACATTTTAGTGATGTAGTGCAAGACTTTCCTAGGAGGATACATTGATTCTGAAAAGACCCTGGTTAGCCATTTCTGATGAATTTATCAACTACAGGTCAAGATTTATGATGATATCTGATGGGAATACAACAAAATCTCATCCTTTACCCCCTAGCCAAATCAAGAATTGACTATGAAATTTCCTTGTGGGTTGAGTTTCAGCTAAAATAAGATGGTGTGAAACCACTTCTCAAAATTGATAAGGCTCTTTGATTTAAAAATGAATAGAGAACAACACTATTGATGGTTTCATTAGTGATCCTTATGTTGTTACACAACCAACCTTTCAACTTCTGAATACCATAATGAATGAACCCAATCAAGACATTCCTAGTGACGATTTTGTTACAGAATAGATAACAATTACCCCAAACCCTAAGAGCATCCTAGGTGAGGTTGAACATGGAAATTCTCTAACTATGAATCCAAATCTATATCCCATAGAATCAAATCAACTGATATAGATGTTGTGAGGAAAAAAAGAGGCTTTTTCTTGGGATTACACGAAAATGAAGGGCATACACCTGGATTTGTGCACCCCTCATATTTATATCAAGGATAATTTTCATCCTATTAGTCAGCCACAACATTGAATGGACTCAACATTGAAGGACATTGTTAGAGATGAACTTCAAAAAATGTTAAATGCGAATTTAATCTACCCAATCTCTAACAGTTAGTGGGTATCCCTGTTGATCATTATGCAAAAGAAGAAAGACAAGTGGAGTATATATGTTAATTATAAGGAACTAAATAAGGACACACATAAAGGCCACTTCCCATTACCTTTAACCCACCAGGTTATTACACCCTCTCTAGTAAGAATTGTTTCTCATTCCTTGATGGATTTAGTGGGTGCAACCAAATCCATATCATTCCTAAATATCAAGATAAAACTACATTTACATTCCCTTGGGAACATTTTCGTACTGAGTCCTTCCTTTTAGACTTTATAATGCACCTACTACCTTCCAACAGGTTGTGAACTTAGGGATATTTTAGAATTTGGTTAATAAATTTGTTGAGACTACATGGATGACTTTACTTCATGTGGAAATATTTTCATGTAGCATTAGCTAATCTTGAAAAAGTGCTAACTTAGTGTAAACAAACTAATATTTCCTTAAGCACTGAGAAATGCCATATGCTAATGAATGAAGAAGTTGTACTTGGACACTATATTTCTTCTGCAAAAAATATGAGTTGATTTGGGGAAATTTGAGGTAATATTTAAAATTCCCCCTCCAAAAACACAAAAATAGGTACACATCTTATTAAGACATGCAGGTTATTGTAGGTGTTTCATTGATAATTTTTCTAAACTTGCATCTCCATTATTTGTGTTACTTGTAAATATTGTAGAATTTATATGGAATGATACATGTCAAAATGCTTTGTTCTAAAAAGGTGCATGTCCAAAGCTCCTATCATGCGCGGAGATGATTGGGACTTGTCATTCCATATTTCTATAGATGCCTCTAATACCACTGTTGGAGCCGTATTGGGACAATAGGGAAAATGAAAACCTTATGCCATCTACTACATCAACAAGAACTTAATCTCCACACAATTAAGCTATATGGTAATTGAAAAGTAATTTCTTGTTGTTCGCATGCTTTCAATAAGTTTTAGCATTATATTACAGGATATCATGTTTTTGTACATATTAACCACTCTACTATTTGATTTTTAATGAATAAGCATACATTAATGGCAGAGTTACTAGGTGGTTACTTTTGTTCCAAGAATATGACATAGATATTATAGATAGGAAGGATAATTCCATTGTTGACTTTGTTTCTAGGCTTACCAATAGTAGGATTTCCAGACAAACATTTTTGCAGTACCCACTCATCTCACCTTGGTATGCAGATATTGCTAATTATCTTGTTGCAAGAAGTCTCATGTGCCACCTCTCTCCTCGAGAAAATGAAAGATAATTCAATAAAGTGTCTGATATTACTCAGTGGATAACTATCTCTTTCATATTGAGCTTGATATTGAAATATGGCACCGTGTGAGGGAAGATGAAATCCATGATATATTAAATGTTTGCAATGATGAGCCTTGTGGTAGAAAGTTTGTTGATAGGAGAGCATGTCATAAATAATTTGTATGGGCTACTTTTGGCCCACCATATTCTAGGACATAAGGAAATCTAAATGAGGGTGTGACATATGTCAGAGGAAGGGTCAACCTATCTAATAAGATGATATGTAATTACAAACTCATTTGGTTATCGAGCCTTTTGAAAAATGGGCTCTTGATTTTATGGGGCCTATTAATTCCCCATCTCATCAAAAGTCCTATATTCTAGTTGTACAAATTATGTAACCAAATGGGTTGAGGCCCAAACAGTCACCAAAGCCACTGAGCAAGTTGTTTCAAAATTCTTGTTCGAGGACATCTTTTTTGCTCATCGAGTGCTAAGAAAGATAGTTATAGATGGAGGGTCACAATTTACTTCTCAACTGATTGAGAAGTTCATCAATAAGTAAAATATTCACCACAGGATTACCTCACCGTACCACCCACATGTTAATGGACAAGTGGAGAGTACTAATAGTAATTGAGGCTATCCTTATTAATGTTGTGGCTAGTCATCACTGAGATTGGGGTGAGAGACTTCGAGAGGCTCTTTGGGCCCACAAGACTACATGGTGGAACACCTTGGGTTTCTCTCAATATGAGCTTGTGTATGGTAAGAGTCTTATTTTTCCTATTGAGTTTGAGATCAAGACACTGAGGACTACTTTAGAAGTAAATTTAGATTTAGCTACAACATATAAACATTGTTTGAACCAACTTAATGAATGGGATGAAATGTGCTTGGTTGCCATACAATGCACCACTATTATTCAATAACAACATGCCAAGTGGCATGAAATTTTTATCAAGAACAAGGTTTTCCAGAAAGGTGACTAGGAACTACTATATGACTCTAGGTTCAAGGAATTCAAAGGAATATTCACACCAGATGGCTAGGTCCTTATGAAGTAGACATAGTCTTTGACAATGTAACTATTAAATTGACAACCATCGATGAATGAAAAACCTATTTTCTTGCTAATGGACATCGTCTTCCATTATATCATAAACCACTTTCTAAGGATTCATTTTCTCACATGATCTCAAATTCAAATCTCAATATTGTTGGGACAAGTAAGCATTTTCTTGTGCCGCAAACTTCTTAGTCTATTTTGGTTAATACATACATACATACATACATATACATATAGACACACACACACACACACCAGTGAAAACTCATTTGTGGCATGGTTAGAAATGTATCAACTAAAAACTAGCTTGTTGGCGGTTGATACCACTGCCTTTTCATTATATCATTTTTCCTATAGAAATAACACTCACATGCATATTTTTAGATGTTATTACAGTTTCGTTACACTAATTTCTGAGACACTGACGCTAATACTGTGGGCACTATCATTTCCTACATTGTTACTGAACATTGTTGCTGATTTAACCACACAACTAAACCTTGAAATGTTTTTCCAAAGGGGCTCATTGATGCCACTCACCATGAAATTTTCCACTATTGTACTTTCTGCCAAGTCAACATCATCACATCATATCCATCACATTGTACCAGTTGTCAGGTCACATCATGTGGTAAGCGTCTAATACATACATCTCTTTTTCATTTGCTTGCATCACTACAATTCGAGTGACATGACCCACCTTCCACCCGATTCATGTTGGGGGGATTTACATCGTACTATTATATGATACATCATTTTCCACGACACCAATACCATGACATACATCATGAGCTGGCATGCCACATATCAATTCTCAAGATGTGCATCACTACTTTCAATACAACCATTTATTGTCTCTGTTTTGTTGTAAATCTGACGAAATCTATTGTAATACGTTAATATATGACACCCTACCACTACCAATCTTACCAATTTTTGAAAAATTAACATTCTTCCACTCAACAAAAATTGCATGTTGCGTCTATTATAGTTGTAACTATGCTTGCGGCTACACAAAACCATGATATGAGTTTTTGTGTGTCACGAACTAGACTCAAATAACTTTCTACATAATTACTCGAGCATACATAGGAATTTTGAAAATGTTGGGTGCTTGATGTAGTTCAAGAAGTTGAAGAGATTTAACGAAGCCATTTCTCTCAAATTCGCACATAATTTGATAGAAAATAGCTCAACTATAAGATAAATAGAAATTGTAGTTACAGAAGAAGTGATCACCTGAGTAATAGGTTTACCTCGAACAAGAGTAAGCTGGTTCAGTAGGAAAACATTTGTTCTAATAGTAAAGGCCAATTTTCTAAGAAAGGGTGAACAAATTAAGAACAAGGATGGAGGTATAGAAGGAGCTTCACTAACACACCCATGAGAGGATGTAGTATATAATATGCATAAATATATTACTTGTGAAAACTGATTTGGGATAGTTTTCAACTATCACTTCATGATGTTAGCCGACCTCTGTCATGGTAAATTGATCAATATGTATTACTTCTTGTTGGAATCCTTGAAGCACATGGCTAATGTTGTTTGGAAAGAAAAGGCACCTAGAAACCTGCATAACAAATCATGGGTTGGTTCGTCATTATTGATGTATTAGAGCAACAAGGAAGAACATGGAAATGATTAGTCACCTTTGTCGCAAGGTCAACTCAAGGAGTTAGTAGAGAAAAACTGAGGAGTGAATTAGAAGAAACAATGAAATAAAACAAGGATGTTAGAATGAAAGATGCAGAACCAAGAAGAAGGGATGATACCAGATTTTATCTTGCCAAAGATTCTCATGCTGACACTCTTGTTGAGGGAATCTGTGCTGATACACGAGTTGATATAACCAATGGAAAGTCAAGAATCTTAGAATTTGAAGCCTTCCCTATTGAATAAGAGAAACACCTAAATACAAGAATAAGGAAATGATCATTGAAAAATCCTATGAGTGACAGATTTCCAAAAAAAAAGGGTTAGGTCTTCTATGGCAACATCACTATCCAAATCATATAAAATCTTTGTTGATATTGAGAAGCCAATGGAGAAGACCACCTTAGAGAAGAACAAGGCACTCAAACAGAAAAAGGTTGAAAAAGCTCCTCCCTATAAGTCCAAACTTAACCCTCTATCTCTGCGACTTGCTAGTTTAAAGGAATAAAATGCTAAATTAAGAGAACAACTAGCAATTTTAAGAAATAAAACTTAGAGTGAATAACCCTCAAGACTAGAGACCCTCATTGAGGCTGTTAAAATGATGGGTGCATCCTCCTCCCCCTCTGAAACTAAAAAGAATGAAAATTTGTTGTGTGAACCTTGTGGGGAGATTTTTTGTGAGGCTGAGTATGCATGAGATGATATATAGAGGTCAAAATCTATCTCGGTTCGAGTAAAAATACAACCTAAAGGGGAACACATGGAAATTATGGAAGAGGAAGCACAATATGGTACACGAGAACTTGTCGACAATGCTATTGTCACTCAACAACCAGTACTTGAGGCAAGTAGCCCATGGAAAACCAATTGGTCGGTGCACAAGAACTTGCCAACGTATTTGCTTCCACACAAGAACTAGTAGTTGAGGTAGTACAACTTAAAGAGGACGAGAAGAAAGAAATCTAGGAGAAATTGCAAAAAAATGTTGATGGCACTATTCTAACAACAACTAATACAGTATGATGCAAATTTGAGAAGGATAAGAACTTTTATTCAGGAATTTTATTTGTTGAATTAAATAAATGGATACCGTTATCTCTATCACTATAGGAAGATGCAATCCCACAAAATGAACATATGAAAATCATCCACAATATTTAGCAACCTTGGGTAGAATAGATAATGTTCCAAAGGTCTAGATGGGATGAAGTGAAGGAGGAAAGGAACAAGGAACATAAATAAGAGCAAGATCTCCAAGAGGATGTTCAGGAGCTATAGAAGGAAAGAATGTTGGAAACAAATTTTAATATTGAGATGGGGGGGTGAATCAACATTAAGGCTAATTTAAAATTTTATGCCAATTTTTACTTTCGCATTCAAACTTGGCATTCATTATGTGAGAAAAAACTACATAGCATGTGCAACAAATGAAACCATTTCATAAACATACACAACAAAAGCATGAGAAGAAAACAAGTAAACACAGAGGATTTGACATGGAAACCAAAAAGGGAAAAACCACCTATCTCATTTTGTGCTGTAAATATGAGCTCCTACTCTATTACATCAATTTGTTTGTGATCCACCACTCATAGGAAGCACAAACTCCCTTAGATTATTTGCTATCACCCACCAGGAAGAAGCACCAATTTCCTTCCTCCATAGACACCTGATTAGCTTACTAGAAGCACAAACCTCTGGAATTTGTTGCAAAGACCAACTTGCAACTTCATGGATTTACGCAAGAACCCACTTATAGGAGGCACCAACCCCCAAGCTCTCTTCAAATATCAACTATATGGAAGCTCCAACTTCCTATTTTGTAGGCTCCAACACACACTCAATAAGGAAATCAATACTCTATGTTCTTGGAACTCACTCTGCCTTGTTCCAACTCTGCACTCATTAATTTGATCGTCTTTTCACTTCAGTAGAAACCACATCATTTTTATCTATGTTCTTAGTCTTCTATTCCTGATACACACTTAACAATACTCAACCCACAACCTTCAACACTTCAACAAAATACTCAACATTTTTTCTATGCTCTCAGCGCTCATCACGACCTTTTTGTTCCACAGGCTCTCTCGGCCTCTCACAACAGTGCACTTTAACTCACATAGATGTCCACATAACTCTCAACAATGCTAGATTCTCCCATTTTACACAACTTCCATCCATGGTTTTGTTCCTCTACTACAGAGGGCACGATGTTGTGTCTATCAACTTATCACTCTTCCCGAGAGACTACTAAAACATGGCTTACCATTATGTTGTTCCATCAAATTACCAAGCCTCTACAGCTGAATTAAATATGAAAATGGGCTTCTGAGTCTTTTTTCATTATGAAAATTAAATCTTATTCTTCATGCACCCTCTAAGAGCTCCTCCATAAAATACTACTTGAATATACAACATGGCTCTCCAACGCTTGAGATGTACTTTGGTATAACACTTTGAGATTTTGGTCAAATCTTCTGCACCCAACACCCTTTTCCATTTAATTATTCATAGCATGCAAGGAAGCTCAAAGGTGGATTATATTTTATTTGAGACAGGATCCATTAAGTTACTTTTGTGCATCACATTCCTTGTTGCCTTGAATCAATGCTTATCGAAAATCGTCATTGACTCCAATTCTCAATTATAGTTGTCCACCCGTTCAATGTCTGTCACCCCACTATGGTAGACTTCCACAAATGGTGGACTCTGCCAAATAGAACGCAACACACATTCTGACTAATTCAAGATCCATTAACCACAAATGTGGCACAATGCCACATATGGCACACTTGCCAAATATAATGCAAATAGTCATTGACTCGTTCGTATCATAGGAGCTAATCTCACAACACTAATTTGTTGTACGTAATCCTAAAGGGCCTTGGTCACAAAAAAATTGATAAAATGGCATAACCGATATTTGGGTGCTCTTTTAATCAATTAGCAGAACGATCAACAGTAAAAAATATCTCTATCCCCTAGATCCGTTACCTTGACTTTATTTCTTGACGCGAAATTGTTTTCATCAGGGGCAAGCCTTTTGGGCTTACGTGTTACGGTGGGCCCTCCATAGTAATATAATCCAAACAAATAGCATTCAATATTACTTTTCAATGCCAACTCGCATTCCTATGTGTCTTGCTTCTCTATCAACCTGATCCTTTACTTGTGCGCCATAACAGAAACCTCTTGGGGAATGACTTTCAGGATTACATGTCATGTGGGACCATTCTTTACACACACTAACCAATAGGGAAATTTCTAGGGTGACGTGCCTATCCACTTGTTATTTCAATCATGTCCTAGAGCCTCATCAAACTAGAGCTTTCTACTTTGCTCCCTTTTATTTCCTTCTGGGGCGGCACCTCCGGGGTGATATGTGTTGACTACTTTCTAATTAGTTCTTAGCTCTGCTCCATATTCCACCGTGTATTCAACCTGTCTCGATGCTTAGTCAGCCCAAAGCTCCCTCTCCTACACCCTTTTAAAACCTTTTGGGGCTCTGGTCCAAGATGATGTGTCTCAGTGGGACCTCTACTGAGCACTCAGACCAATCACATATTAGTCAAGGTGATTTGTTGCACCACCACAATTCCTTTTGTGTCCCGATGCTTAGTTGGCCCGGATGTCTTTTGTTGCTCACCTTTCTAAACCTTCTTGGGTGGCTTCATGCTTACTTCAACAATTCCACGTGTCGCCTTCTGTGTGGTGATACATTTCACCTAGATTTGGCCCACTAGACAACCTGAAAATGTCAAAAAAACATGCCTTGTGTCACCCATGTACCAAGGTCATGATGACATCATCATGATCTAGTAAAATGTACCACACATAACCATTTGATTTGTTTATGCTATCCTGAGTATGGAGGCAAAAGCGGTCCTGGGTATTTGTTTTACAATGTATTCCTTTATTAAATTTTAAGGTTTCGGGCCTTATTTCTTCACTGCATTGACTGCCAAGTTTCCCAAAGCCAGGTCATCCTAGTTATTCTCAACTACACCTGCCTTTGGCTTTTCTAACGAAGGACCTTTGGGATGAGTTGTTGCATATAAGTGCGCTACAAATCCTCTATGCCAATAAAATCTTACTGTCGTCTTCTGGACTCCCCTATCATCTCGGGATATCACCCTTGCATGCTCCTTTGGTTCTTTTGCGGAAGCCCTCCTAGGGTGATGTGGCTATGGGACATCCCCACGTTGCAACCCTACCAATCAACGCTATTTCCACCTATTGACTCCTCTCAGGCTCATGTCATCCTGGGCGCTCCCTTTGTGTGTGACTTTTGTAACCATCTAGGAACCTCCAGTGGAGATTACGTGTAATGGGCTCCCTTGTCGACCAATCACCATATGATCTAGTTAAATAATTTTCCATGTTTAGTAAAAATAAAAAAATTGGTCACCAATTTATCCCTTCTCCAATTTAACTCTACAATATTTGACCTTTTGGGGCACTTACCTTTGACTAGCAATAACTTCTGATCTAGGAGGCCATTTGTAGTCTTCAATATACTGTTAGAAATATATTTTTTAGAACTATCCAAATATGCCACTTCCAGGACCATATCGGCTAATCTCCCGAGGAAAATATTCCTTCAAAGTGTATGACTCCTAACCATCATAGTTATAGTATTATAGCTTCTTCAATTATCTTGCTAAGAGTCCTATACTATAACTATGATTTTCATGTTCCTAATTAATCTCACAATCTTTTACCAATTATGTTTATGAAAACAATATTGCTAGGCATAATCAAATCCACAACTTAAATGAAATAAGGGTATTTCAACCAATATGCAAACATCTCATTTCCTAAGCAGACATTCTTTCTAAGACCAAAGGATGATGCTTGCTTCTTTTAATAAAGTAGCTCCCCCTAAGCCAACGTTATCTCTCCCATTTTTTGATCTTGTTTCCTTTATCTTCTTGCTTCTGCATGGAAACTGATCCTGTGGACCTAACTTAACTCTAGGCCTATTGTAATTCCACACTTCTACTAGATCCCATCCCTTTCTCACACCATACGGTGTTATGAAATCTCCCCGAAACCATGTTGGCTACACTCTCCTCTCTCTTTCAATGTTGATACATTTGAAATAAATCAATTTATTATTGTAATTGAAAAAGGGGACTCGACCATACATCCAATCATTCAGATGCACCTCTTTGTCTATTCCTTCTTGAAGCCTACATCTGACTTCTTTGGTTTCTCTTGAATCCATTCTCTTCCTTTTAATGAAGAGGAGTTGAGGATCTACTCTCTTTGAGTAGATTATCCTCCTTTAAATTCCACATCTTCACTTTTTGAGTTGTAATAGCGGCACTACCTTTTAATTTCCTTTTTAGCCTTCTTTGGTTTTCATCTTGGCTACGTAGGTATGAAATTCACCTCTTCTTGTTATCTTATTTCTTTCTCCATATATTCTTGATTCCTTTTTTCTATATCTACTATGGAAAAATAACAGGGGTTCTACTTCCTTTGATTTGGTGATGCTTACGTTCAATGAAACCAATACTTAAGGGATTTTCTACAAGGGTAAGAGGATCATTCTTCTTGATTTTCTTGTGATTTCTTTCTCCTCTTTTTAGTGTGTTGTATCTACTCATATAACTGAGGACAAATTTGTATTCCTCTGATCCTATATTTATTCTCATAATCGAGGATCGTGTTTCTCCTTTGGCATGCATATTATGAGAGGAATGATTTTATTCTAATTTTTGTACTTTGCTGCCTTGTGCCTAGAAATACCACAAGTGGCATTGAAATGGTACAAGAATGGGGCAGAAGGATTTCTATAGGTGATAGCACTCTTGTCAAATCCACTACTTCTACCAACATGCTTATTCTTGGGAATATTATGCCTTCTTGGGTCACTTGCACCCATCACACTTTTTTTTCTTTCATTCCATCTACAGTCTACGGATTTATGTCCAAAATTGTTGCAAGAAAAACAATAACCATAAAATGGATTTTGGGAGCCGAAGATACATTTTCTTTGATGACTTTTCACTTGAGGGGGAAAATACCTCTGTTAGTTTTGCATGTTCCTTCCATGGTTGTTTAAGTTGCTACCTCTATCAATTCTACTATTTTGTTGCCTCTTCCCACTAGTCATCTCTTTTCCTCGTTGATGTTGCTTAACATTCTATTGTTGCTTGTTCTTCTCTTATTGTTGTTTCTTTCCTCACTATTATTGTTGTCCAACAACCCCTTTCCCTTTATTTTTGTTGGGACCTTCAACTACTTTTGTTTTTTGGGAGCTTAAATTTTCTTTGAAGCCCAAACTAACCTTGACGAGAGGGGATATTTGCTTAAAACGTATCCCATCCAAGGTCTTTGTGCTCTCTTCAAGCTTATGATATTGATAAAGCTCTTTTCTTATCCTTTCTAGGCCATGTCTCAATGAGACAACTTCAACTTGTAGTCTCTCACAATAGGTTTCTCTTTCATTCAGTTGAGTTGTCAACATCCCATTCAATCTGCTAGCCTCTCCTTATTGAGCATAATAATCAACAATTGTTTCTCTCAACTTCTCATTCTCAAGCTAATATTCATGCAACCACTCCTTTTGCTTGAGATTGGATTCAGATAGCTCCTTGATCTCTTTTAGAGAAGAGATGAGCTTCTTCCTAAAATAGATCCTTTCATTTAAGATCCTTTTCTTCGTTGTCAAAGGTGCTAACATAAACATCACAAATATCTAGATTGCTCTCTAAGTCTAGGGATCTTCCTTAGGCCTATGAAATATCCCTTCTTCATCACTACCATGGATGTTCTTATTATTTGTTACATGATAACACTCATAGGATATCTCTCTTATTTATTCATGAAGGGTTTCTTCCTCTTCTTCAGAGCTATCCTCATTATTTATTGATACTAAAGTAGATGTATCTTCACAACCACTAGATGTGTGACTCTTTATCCTTATATGATGTGAAAAAAAATCTAGATGATAAATGACCTATTTCTTTGAATTCATCACAAGATAATAGCTTACCTTATGATCAACTTTCCCTCTCATCTGAATCTTATTCATCTTCATCATTGAAGTGATGATCAACAAATTCCTCGTTGGGAGAAAGATATTCTACCATTTGGGCATCTTTCCTCTTTGATGCATTCATCCTCTTTATCCTTATTTTCTTATCTCTAGTAGAAACTTCTTTAGAATTTGATTCACTACTTGAGTAGAAACATTCATCAACCTTTTCTGATTCTTTGTTCTCCCTTCTCCATATAAACATTGCATTTTTTCAAATGTTTCCTTTTTTGTCTCACAATGCCTCACTTTATTGACATTTGGCTTTGATAGCCCTTTCATGATAATCCTCTTGGCCTTTGTATTGAACTCATTCCTTTTTCCATATTTTATAGACAACCAAATGTCTTCTTTGATAACCACTAAATGGGATACCATTCTAATATTCTAGAGCTCATAGTTAGATCCATTCAAAAAAGTAACTTCCTCTGGTGTTAGCCAAACTTTATTAGCCATGTTTTCTTTTATCTACCTTCAATCAGTTAAGATTTCCCTGAAGGAACGTTAACTCTGATACAAATTGTTGGAAACAATGTTTAATACTGAGAGGGGGTGTAAATCAATATTAAGGCTACTTTAAAATTTTAATCCAATTCTTACTTTCAGATTCAAACTCAGCATTCGTTATGTGAACAAAAACTATCATAGCATGTACAACAAATGAAACCATCTCATGAACATACACAAAAATATATTTAGAAACAAATAGATAGAACGCAGAGGATTTAACATGGAAAACCAAAAAGGTAAAACCACCTATCTTGTTTTATGACATAAATATGAGCTCCTACTCTATTACATCAATTTGTTTGTGAGCCACCACCCACTAGTAGGAAGCACCAACTCCCTTAGATTGTTTGCTAGCACCCACTAGTAGGAAGAACCAACTCCCTTATTTTGTAGACATTTGATTAATTTACCAAAAGCACCAACTACAACATTGAATACTTGGACTTGTTGCAAGCATCAACTTGAAACCTCACGTATTTATGCAAGCACCAACTTGTAGGAGGAACCAACCCCCAAGCTCTCTTCATATATCCACTAGATGGAAGCTCCAACTCCCCGTTTTGTAGGCTCTAACCCACACACAATAAGGAAATCAATACTCTCTATTCTGGGAACTTTGCCTCTTTTGATATCTGCACTCATCAATTTTACCCTTTGTTCACTTCAACAACAACCACACCATTCTACCCTCTAATCTTGGCCTTTTATGCCTGATACACACTCAACAACGCTCAACCCACAAACTTCAACACTTCAACAACATACTCAACACTCTGTTTTATGATCTTGGTCCCCATATAGTCAACATGATCAACTCACATTCTTTGCTATTCCACAAGATCTCTCGGCCTCTCATAGAAACACACTTTAAATCACAAAGCTCTCCACACAACTCTCAACAATGTAGCATTCCCTCACTATGCACAAATGTTATCCATGGTTTTGTTCCTCTTCTACACAACAAATGATGTTTTCTCTGTCAACTCATCACTTTGTATGAGAGTGTACTCTAACATGGCTTATCATTCTTTTGTTTCATCAAATTAACCAGCCTCTACAGTTGAATTAAATCTAAGAATGGGATTCTAATTGTTTTTCATTCTAATAATTAAATATTATTCCTCTTGCACACTCAAAGATATCCTCCATTAAAATATGCTTGAACAAACAACATGGCTCTCCAACGCTTGAGATGCAATTTGCTATGGCCCTTTGAGATTTTGGTCAAATATTTTGCACTCAACACTCTTTTCCATTTAATTCTTCATAGGATTCAAGGAAGCTTATGGGTGGCTTGTTTTTTTTGTTTGAGATAGGCTCCATTAATTTACTTTTGTGCATCATCATCCTTGTTGCCTTGAATTAATGCTTCTCGAAAATCATCATTGAATCCAATTCTCAATTATAGTTGTCAACCCGTTCAATTCTTTTCAACCTGTTATGGTAGACTTCCACAAATGGTGGACTCTTCCAAATAGAACACAACATAGTTGTTGACCCATTCAATCTTCGTTAACAACAAATGTGGCATAACAACGCATATGGAAAGCCTGCCAAATATAACACAAATAGTTACCGACCCATTATTATCACAATATCTAGGCTCGTGGTGCTAATTCATTGTATGTAAGACTAAATTCCCTTTGTTAGAAAACGCATGAGAACATGGCATAACCGAGACCTGGGTGAAACTTTTGTCTATTGCTGCTAATAGTCGAAAAAATCTTTGTCACCCAGATAGGTTACCTCAGCTTTATTTCCCAGCATGTCTTTGTTTTCCTCTAGGGTAAGCCTTTTGGGCATATGTGTTGATGTGGGTATTCTGCAGTAAATATAAGCCAATCAAATATTAGTCAGGATTACCTATTAATTGTAAATTTCATTCCTCCGTGTCTTGTTGCTCACTCATCCCATCCCTTTACTTGTGCGCCATAACAAAGACCTCTCAAGGAAACTATTCTAGGATTATATGTCATGTGGGACCATTCTCCACACACACTGACCAATAGGGAAACTGTTGAGATGATGTGCCTATCCACTTGTGCTTTCCATTGTGTCCCGAAGCCTCGTTAGCCTAAAGCTTTCTCCATTGCTCCCTTTTGTTTCCTTCCGAGGTTGCGCCTTCGGGATGACATGTCCCAACCACTTTCTAATTGGTTCTCAGCTTTTCTCCATACACCACTGTGTATTTTGTTAGTGTTAGTTAGTTTTTCCTTCCACCAGTGATCAAATGTTCTCTTTCAGAATGTCCATTAAGGTTTAGGGTCAAGTTTTTGTCATTTTACTAGGTCCTCCATTCAAAAACTTTGGTCATTGGTTAGTATGTCTAGGGTTATTTTCACTTTCTCAAGAATTTTCACATGTCAGTCACTTTCATTTCAGCTGAGTGTATCATCATTAAGAGAATATCATCATCATGTTAGTCATCACCATCATGATTTCACTAATTCTAGTGTCTCCAGTAGCTCATTAGGCTTTCAAAGTCACAAACAGTTTCATTTCATGCATAAAATATGGCATAGGATGAATTATGATAAGCAAGTATTTTCAATAAATTTTGATTTGATATGTAATTTCATGTTTCTATATGTAATAAGTACATCATCGGTGCAGTTTCAAAATTCCAAAAAGAAGGTACACTGCTCAAAAGAAGATACAAAGTCCAGGTTACAAATGTATAAGGCTGCCAGGTTCAAAAGAATGAAATCCATGTTTAAAAAAGAAATGTGGGGCCCAATATCACTCAAAAGAGTATTATGCTATGTCTAGAAAAGCCCAAAGAGATTCATACACATTCCATTTACATTCTTATCTTACGTTTTCATTGAGCTAATTCCTCATTAGGTGAGAAAACAAGAGTTTTTCCAGCCAAATTTGAAAATTTTGCTTGGCGCTGCACTTACAGACAAGACACTGCATTTCTAGAGGTGGCGCTGCACACCAATGAACTACGCTGCGCATGGGACAGGGTCTCCCAGAAATCACTCAAATATGAGTTTTCAATCCTCTAAATCTAGTATTTTTTAATCCTCTAAGCGTCATAATATGTAAGTACACTCCTTTGCATCCCCTATTCCTTTGGCAAAACAAACAAAATGATTGTGAGTTTAGTCCTCTAGGGTTTTCTATGAGTTTCATGTTTTGAGCTTGCAAATGATCAGTTGGAGCTATGAAACCATAAAATCACTATCCATATTCCTTTATATGCATGCAAATCATCATCCCCATTCACCAAAAAACCATTTCCCTTCATTCCACTTCACCTCCTTACAACCCTAGCCCTAATCTATCAAATTGGGAAGTTTCCCTACCTAGGACTATGTTTAAATTTCCTAGCTCATCTCCCTTATTCATTTCCCTCATTTAACTTCCTAAGGATTCCTAAAACCCCTATCCATCTCCCAAAATTTCCCTACTCCCACCTCCCTTCCCTAAACTCCCTCATTTCACCACTTCAATCACTTTCACTGTTTTTTCCCCCTTTCCTATCATCTAGGGTTTCAAAATTGGAAGGAGAATCTTCACCATTAGAGAAAAGAAAAATCACAAAGTGGGGAATATTCTTAGCTATGAGCCCACAAATTTCAATGAGATCAATTCTTCACCATTCATAAGACAATGCTTTGAAGATGTCAACTTCCTAGGGTTTTGTCAGAGAGTGGGAGAGGTAAGTTTTCATGAGCAGCTCACTGATTTGATTTCCACCAATCTGAAAGGAGAAAAGGCCACCATTGCAGGGGTTGATTTCACATTCTCAGTTGATATCATCTCTCTTGCCACATGGATACAAAATCATGGGGAGTACTGGTTCAAAGGCACGAGCCTAGATCTTGAGCAATATTAACCCTTCTTGAAATCACCCTACAAAGAAGCTCATCCACACATCATTCCATTCAGATACTTGTTGGAAAAGTATGCACCACTGATGAAGGTTGTGATGAATTTTTTCACTTGTGAGGGGAGGTTTTCTAGGTTGTATCAATATCACATTAGGCCACTCATGCACTTCACAGTTGTGAAACATCTTAACTTGTGTAACTGCTTATGTAGAAGTGTCATCAAAATTTCTAAAAAGGTGCAAAGGAAAAACATGTAGAAAATTTGTGATAGGTTAACCTGATAATGCAATATAAATCAAAGCATAATACTATAACCTACTTCTACTATCAATTTGTGGAAGCTTAAAGATCGAGCTGAACAATATAACCAGAAGAAGAAGAATCAATGGCACAATACACATGAAAATACTTTGGGGAAAGTCTCAGATAAAACCCCCACACTATTGTATTATCATACATGGTGGAAATACATAGGAATTATACAAAGCCTTAGCTCTCACAGCTAGCTAGCACTCAGTAAAATCCTCACAGATGCTCACAGGAAATTTTGGCTTCTCTCCAGCCCTCCTCTTTGCCCTCCAAGCTCCTATTTCCTTGCGCTATTCCTTGTGGATGATTATCCTATTACCAAGTGGAAAACCAAGCCTTGAAAACTGCGCAATCCTCAAGGATGAATCCTTGAATGAATGCATTATTTTTCTCCATGAGAAAACACATGCAACTGATAGTAAACTGTCCTTGAACATTAATCTCAACTGGGTCTTTCTCAGAATAGACATGCATGAGTTTCTGATGACGGAATCTTCAGTTAACTAGAGTAGCACTAGTTGAGTGCATTAATGCATCAATTGACTATTAACTCACTATTAGTTCCTCAAACAGTTTGGAACTAATTTAACTGGA
Source organism: Pinus taeda (assembly GCA_000404065.3). Classification (NCBI taxonomy): domain Eukaryota; kingdom Viridiplantae; phylum Streptophyta; class Pinopsida; order Pinales; family Pinaceae; genus Pinus; species Pinus taeda. The sequence continues at coordinate 17,156 of APFE030004126.1, forward strand.
TGTAACTCAGTAAAATGAGTTAACTAATTACAACTCAAATATAACTCAATCTTATCTCCTTAATTTACGGGATAACTCTTTCATGACTTCAAAAAGACTTCTAACTTGAATTTATCCAACTAATTAATTTAAAATAAATTAATTAATTATTTCCAAGTAGTTGTTAAGACTAAATTCTATTTTAATTCATAATTTAATTTAAGGACAAATTAAATTGGAATATTCGTGTTGCCATATTTCAACGCTCCCTCTCAACAAGAAAGAGATTATCTGCCACCTCGATCCTGTCTCTATGGAACTTGAATTTACACTTTGACAATGCCTTTGTCAAATGTCAGCATCTTGCTCCTCTCTCGAAATACACTGCAGCAACATGATCATCCTCGCTACACAGTCTCTGAGATGATGATACTAGATGTCAATGTGCCTGGACCTATCATGAAATATTGGATTCTCAGAGAGTTTGATACAACTCTGATTATTGCAATAGATCATAGTTGGACCCATCCTCTGATCAAACAAACCAACTAGGATTTTCCACATCCAGGCGGCCTCACATGCTGCCCGACTTACAACTAAGTATCCTGTCTCTGTCCAACTGAGTGCAACCAACCTGTGTTTCCTTCCGTACCAAGAAATTGTCGTTGACCCAAGGTTCAAAATCCCTCATGATGTGCTCTTCTGATCTAATGGACTCCCTACCCAATCTGCATCAGTGAATCCCTGTAGCTTCACTCCCTCTATCCCTCTGTACCATAATCCATATTGAGATGTACCTCTGAGGTATCTCAATACATGCTTTGCCACCTTCCAAAACATCTTGGTAGGCTGAACCATTGCTTGACTTAGTTGGTTCACCGCATAGCACAAATCTGGTCATGTTTTCACTAAGTACATCAGTGAACCCATAAGCTTCTTGTACACAGTAGCCTCTACCACTTCTCTTGAAGTAGCAACCTCCTACTACTTCAATATAGTCTGTGATAGGTTAACCTGATAATGCAATATAAATCAAAGCAGAATATTATAACCTACTTCTACTATCAATTTGCAGAAGCTTAAAGATCGATTTGAACAATATAACCATAAGAAGAAGAATCAATGGCACAATACACATGAAAATACTTTGGCGAAAGTCTCAAACAAATCCCCACACTATTCTATTATCATACATGGTAGAAATACATAGGAATTATACAAAGCCTTAGCTCTCATAGCTAACCAGCTCTCAGTACAATTCTCACAGATGCTCACAAGCAATCTTGGCTTCTCTCTAGCCTTCCTCTCTACCCTCCAAGCTCCTACATCCTTGCAATGTTCCTTGTGGATGATTATCCTATTACCAAGTGGAAAACATCCTTCAAAAATGCACAATCCCCAAGGATGAATCCTTCATTGCATGCATTAGTTTTTTTTATGAGAAAACACATGCAACAGATATACATTGTTCTTGAACATTAATCTCAATTGGGTCTTTCTCAAATTAGACATGCATGAGTTTCTGATGAGGGAATCTTCAGTTAATTGGAGTAGCACTAGTTGAGTGCATTAATGCATCAATTGACTATTAACTCACTATTAGTTCCTCAAACAGTTTGGAACTAATTTAATTGGACTTAACTCAGTAAAATGAGTTAACTAATTACAACTTAAATATAACTCAATCTTATCTCCTTAATTTAATGGATAACTCTTGCATGACTTCAAAAAGACTTCTAACTTGAATTTTTCAACTAATTAATTTAAAATAAATTAAATAATTATTTCCAAGTAGCTGTTGAGATTAAATTCGATTTTAATTCATAATTTAATTTAAGGACAAATTAAACTAGAATATTCTTGTTTCCATATTTCAACACTCCCTCTCGACATGAAAGGGATTATCTGCAACCTCGATCCTGTCTCTATGGAACTCGAATTTACACTTTGACAATGCCTTTGTCAAAATCTCATCATCTTGCTCCTCTATCAAAATATACTATAGCAACATGATCCTCCTCACTACACAATCTATGAGATGATGATATCGGATGTCGATGTGCTTGGACCTATCATGAAATACTGGATTCTCAAAGAGTTTGATACAACACTGATTATCATAATATATCACATTTGGATCCATCCTTTGATCAAACAAACCAACTAGGATTTTCCACATCTAGATGGCCTCACATGATGCCTGACTTGCAGACATGTATTCTACCTTTGCTGTGTTAAGTGCAACCAACATATGTTTCTTGCTGCACCAAGAAACCGCCGCTAACCCAAGGGTGAAAATCCCTCCGGATGTGCTCTTTCGATCTGATGAACTTCCTACCCAATCTGCATCAGTGAAGTCATGTAGCTTCACTCCCTCTGTCTATCTATACCATAATCCATATTGAGATGTGCCTTTGAGGTATCTCAATACATGCTTTGTCGCCTTCCTAAACATCTTGGTAGGTTGAACCATCGCTTGACTCAGCTGGTTCACCGCATAGCACAAATCTGGTCATGGGTTCACTAAGTACATAAATGAACCCACAAGTTGCCTATACACAGTAGCCTCTACCACTTCTCTTGAAGTAGCAACCTCCTTCCTCCAGTTACCTGCTAGAGGAGTCTACGTGGGCTTGCACTTCTCCATGTGGAATCTCCTGAGTATCTCGTTGGCATACTTTCCTTGAGACACAAAAAGCTCCCCATCCTTCTGCCACACTTCCATGCCAAGGAAGTAATGCACAAGACCCATGTCTTTCATCTCGAATTCTCTTGCAACGACCTCCTTGCAAGACACGATCAATTGATCATTGCCAGTCAATATGATATTATCAACATAAAGTACGATGATCAACAGCTTATATTTCAACACGATATGGTACAAGTTCACATCCGGTTCACTATTTGTGAAGCCCAAACTGGTGAAGTAGTTGTCTATCCTGGTGTACCAAGCACGAGGTGCTTGCTTTAGCCCGTACAATGCTTTCTTGAGTTGGCACACATGCGAATCACGATAGAAGGTCTCAAAGCCTTCCAACTGCTCTGTGTACACCTCTTCCTCAATCTGGTCATTGAGGAATGTAGTCTTCACATCCATCTGATGGATCTTCCAACCCGTCTATGCTGATAGTGCCAAAATAGATCTGATAGATGAGTACCTTGTGACAGGAGAAAAAGTATCATCATAGTCAATCCCCTCAAACTATGAAAAGCCACGAGCAACAAATCTTGCTTTATGCTTCTCCACACTACCATGAGTAGCTTTAATTACCTTGTAAAGCCAACGAAAACTCACAACTGACTTGTTCTTCGGTCTTGGAACCACGTCCCTAACACTATTATGAACTTTGGAGTCGTACTCCTCCACCATAGCATCAACCTAAATCGGTTGTTGCACTGCTTCCTCAAAGGAAGATGGCTTGGTCTCAACACATTTCCCAGCAAGGGCCATGTATCTAGTGTACCTCTCAAGTGACCTCCTTTGTTTGCATTGAGAAGATGGTGCTCCCATATTCTCTCTCGCATCCTCCAACAATCTATCAGCTTCTCTTGTGCGCTTCCATCCATCTTTGGAAGACTCTGCTTGAGTGGATGTCTCCACTCCCGGAACCTCTGCATGCAGCTACTCCGCATCAGTCTGTGGATCCTCCTCCTTAGGGACCAACAGTTCCTCCACAACCTGTAGTTGGAGCTCCCTCTCAAGGGAAACTCGCATGGCCATCTGCTCATCAAACTTGAGATCTCTGTGAACCATTGTCCTCCGGCTAGTAGGCAAGTACACCCAATAGTTGTTAGGTGTATCAATGTACCCCACAAATATCCCCAACTCTACTGTCGGCTCAAGCTTCTTCCATGCATCCTTTGTCACATGGAAATATACCGATGAGCCAAAGATCCTAAATTGACCCACATCCGGTCTCTTACCAGAGAAAGCTTCCTCTAGTGTCTTTACCCAAAGTATGCGATGCGAGATTCTATTCTACAAATAGACCGCTATGTTGCATGCCTTAGCCCACAAGTGAAGTGGTAGGCCTTGGTCATGCAGCATTGCCTGAGCTGCCCCTAGAATAGTTCTATTCATCCTCTCGTCCACCCCATTTTGTTGTGGCTTATGAGGTGCCTTCAACTCTCGTTTAATTCCTTCCACTACATAGAAGTCCTTAAACTCTTGAGAGACATATTCTCCACCATTATCACTTCTCAAGGCCTTGATCTTCTTCCCTGACTCTATCTTGACCAAAGCTTTGAACTCACAAAACTTTGTGAAAGTTTGGTCCTTCTTTTGCATGAAATAAATCTAGCATTTATGAGAATAGTCATCAATGAAATTCACATAATACCTTTGCCTCATTGTGGATGCCATTGAGAATGGTCCACACAAATCAGTATGAACTCGCTCTAAGATAGCCTCTGCTCGACTGTCTCGATTATGAAAGGAATATTTGGTGTACTTTCCCAAGGTACAACCTTTGCATATGTCAACTTGCTCAAGTTTACCTTTGGGAAGTCTTGTAGATATCTGTAGCATTATCTTCAAAGCCCCATGATGCAAATGGCCCAACCACCTGGACCACAACTCACCAATGTCTTGGCTTTTCACCAATTCTCCTTTCATACTTAATGCTGCACAATCATCTACCTCTAGTTTATAGAGATTCTTCATCAGAATCCCTATCCTCTTGGTCTGACCCATGGCTATACGTCTTAGGAACACCTTTCCTTTACTGAAGACAACATCGTAGCCTTTTTCCTCCAACATCGTGATTGATACCAAGTTCTTCTTTAGTCCAGGCACATATATCACATCTATCAAGGTGAGAGGACATCCATGCTCCCTCTCAAAAGCAACTGTGCCCACTCCTAAAACACTATACCTTCCGTCGTCACCCATCTCTATGTGCATCTTGAGGTCATTCTCCATCAAGGCACTGAATAAATTTTTATCACTGGTCATGTGGAATGAGGCTCCACTGTCAAGATACCAGACACAACCCATCATCGATGACACCATGCATGCGATGAGGGTAAAGTCCATTTTGAACTGAGAGGCTCATGCATCATCTTCTGACCCTTCCAAGGATCCCTTCTTTGATTTCTTCGATGAGAAATTAGTCACATAATGTCCCAACTTGTGACAATTAAAACATCTTACTTTAGACATGTCACCCTTCTTCCCTCCATGAGAAGAATTTGATTTGAAATGGGAAGCCTTCCCCTTCCCTTTCCTTGCCTTACTTGCTAAGGTCATAATTTCTTCATCATCATTCTTGGATGAAGAACCATCTCGTGTGATCCTCCTGATATCCTCCTGCATAAGATCTTACCAGAGTCGTTCCCAATCTAGCAGTTTCTCCCTTCCATTCACGGAGTACTGGTAGCTATTCCAAATCTTTGGAAGGCCAAGAAGAGCGAGGCTCACCATATCATCATCGACAGTAGATATTTCCACGCTACCAAGCTCATATCTGTAGGTGGTGAGCTTGTTCAGATATGTGGAAATAGTATCACCCTTCTCCATCTTGATTCTTCGAAGCTTATCCTTGAGCACCAATTTCCTCTGGTCACTACTATTCTGGTAGAGGTCGTTCAATGTCTTCCACATTGAAAATGGAGTATCCTTCCCATGGAGACTCGAGACAATATGGTCTTGAACTCCCTCAAGGATGATCCATCTCACCTTCGCCACACACTTCTTCCACTCACCCAACTCCTGTGCATTAGTTGAAGTTGGCTTTGGGATTTCTTGATCAATGAATTCCTTCAAGCCATTGTCTTCTAATACAGCCTCCATTCTATCTTTCTGTGCTATGTAATTCGAGCTACCTTCCAAGGCATACTCGAGTCTCAAGCCATAGAATGCCATTGGCCAACCTTGAAGTATGATAAGAATTCGATTTGCACTTGCAACGACGAACTTCAAACTTCGAAATCTCTTCTCAGTATTTTTCTCACAGCTTTGATACCATGTAGAAAATCTGTGAACAATATAACCAGAAGAAGAAGAATCAATGGCGCAATACACATGAAAATAATTTGGGGAAAGTCTCAGACAGAACCCCACACTAGTGTATTATCATACATGGTGGAAATACATAGGAATTATACAAAGCCTTAGCTCTCACAGCTAGCCAACCCTCAGTACAAATTCTCATAGGAAATCTTGGCTTCTCTCCAGCCTTCCTCTCTACCCTCCAAGCTCCTATTTCCTTGCGCTTTTCGTTGTGGATGATTATCCTATTACAAAGTGGAAAACCTCCTTCAAACCTGCACAATCCTCAAGGATAAATCCTTGACTGCATGCATGATTTTTTTCCATGAGAAATCACATTCAACTAATAATACATTGTCCTTGAACATTAATCTCAACTAGGTCTTTCTCAAAATATACATGCATGAGTTTCTGATGCAGGAATCCTCAGTTAACTAGAGTAGCACTAGTTAAGTTCATTAATGCATCAACTAACTGTTAACTCACTATTAGTTCCTCAAACAATTTGGAACTAATTTAACTGGACTTAACTTAGTAAACTAAGTTAACTAATTGCATCGCAAATATAACTCAATCTTATGTCCTTAATTTAAGGGATAACTCTTTCATGACTTCAAAAAGACTTCTAACTTGAATTTCTCCAACTAATTAATTTAAAATAAATTAATTAATTATTTCCAAGTAGTTGTTAAGACTAAATTCGATTTTAATTCACAATTTAATTCAAGGACAAATTAAACTAGAATATTCTTATTTCCATATTTCAACACTCTCTCTCAACAAGAAAGGGATTATCTGCCACCCCAATCCTATCCCTATGGAACTCGAATTTACACTTTGACAATGCCTTTGTCAAAATGTTAGCATCTTGCTCCTTTGTCAAATATACTGCATCAACATGATCCTCTCGACCTGTGAAAATTCATGAGCAACAAAACTTGCCTGATGCTTCTCCACACTACCATCAACATCTTGCTTTATATTGTAAAGCCAATGCGATCTCACAATTGACTTGTTCTCCGGTCTCGAAACCATGTCCCAAACATTGTTATGAACTATGGAGTCATAATCCTCTACCATAACATCAACCCAAATCAGCTGCTGCACTGCTTCGTGAAAGGAAGATGTTGAAATATGGCAACAAGAATATTCCAAATTAATTTATCCTTGAATTAAATTGTGAATCAAAATCGAATTTAGTCTTAACAGCTACTTGGAAATAATTAATTAATTAATTCTATATTAATTAGCTGGAGAAATTCAAGTTAGAAGTCTTTCTGAAGTCATACAAGAGTTATCCCTTAAATTAAGGAGATAAGATTGAGTTATATTTGAGTCGTAAATAGTTAACTTAGTTTACTAAGTTAAGTCCAGTTAAATTAGTTCCAAACTATTTGAGGAACTAATAGTGAGTTAACAGTCAATTGATGCATTAATGCACTCAACTAGTTCTACTCCAAATAACTAAATATTCCCTCAACAGAAACTCATGCATGTCTATTTTGATAAAGACCCAGTTGAGATTAATGTTCAAGAATAGTGTACTATTAGTAGCATGTGTTTTCCTATGGAAAAAACTCATGCATGCAGTTAAGGATTCATCCCTGAGGATTGCATAGTTTTGAAGGATGTTTTCCACTTGGTAATAGGATAATCATCCACAAGGAACAATGCAAGGATGTAGGAGCTTGTAGGGCAGAGAGGAGGGCTAGAGAGAAGCCAAGATTTCCTGTGAGCATCTATGAGAATTGTACTGAGAGCTGGCTAGCTGTGAGAGCTAAGGCTTTGTATAATGCCTATGTATTTCTACCATGTATGATAATACAATAGTGTGGGGTTTTGTCTAAGACTTTCCCCAAAGTATTTTCATGTGTATTGTGCCATTGAATCTTCTTCTTTTGGTTATATTGTTCAGCTCGACCTTTAAGCTTCTGCAAATTGATAGTAGAAGTAGGTTATAGTATTATGCTTATTTATATTGCATTATCGAGTTGACCTATCACAAATTTTCTACATGGTATCAAAGCTGTGAATAGTATACTAGGAAGAGAATTCGAAGTTTGAAGTTCGGGGTTGCAGGTGCAAATCGAATTCATATCATACTTCAAGGTTGGCTAATGGCAACCTATGGCTTGAGAATCAAGTATTCCTTGGAAGGTAGCTCGAATTAAATAGCATGGAAAGATAGGATGGAGGCTATATTAGAAGATAATGGCTTGAAGGAATTCATTGATTAAGAAAATGCAAATCCATCTTCAACTAATGCACAGGAGTTGGCTGAGTGGAAGAAGTCTGTGGCAAAGGCGATATGGATCATCCTTGAGGGAGTTCGAGACCATATTTTTTCAAGTCTCCATGGGAAGGATACTTCATTTTCAATGTGGAAGACATTGAAGGACCTCTACCAGAATAGTAGCGACTAGAGGAAATTGGCGCTCAAGGCTAAGCTTTGAAGAATCAAGATGGAGAAGGGCGATACTATTTTCACATATCTGAACAAGCTCACCACTTGTAGAGATGAGCTTGGCAATGTGGGAATAACTACTGCCAATAATGATATGGTCAGCCTCGCTCTCCTTGGCCTTCCAAAGAGTTGGAATAGCTACCAAGGCTCTGTGAATGGAAGGGAGAAACTGTCGGATATGGAATGACTATGGTCGGATCTTTTGTAGGAGGAGAATAGGAGGAGCACATGAGATGGTTCTTCATCCAAGAATGATGATGAAGAAATTCTGGCCTTAGCAAGTAAGGCAAGGAAAGGGAAGGGGAAGGCTTCCCATTTCAAATCGAATTCGTCTCATGGAGGGAAGAAGGGTGACATGTCTAAAGCAATATGCTTTAATTGTCATAAGATAGATGGGAGAATATGCGACTAATTTCCCATCGAAGAAGTCCAAGAAGGGATCCTCGGAAGGATCGAAAGGTGACGCATTAACCTCTCAGTTCGAAATGGACTTTACCCTCATCGCATGCATGGTGTCATCGATGATGGGTTGTTTCCGGTATCTTGAAAGTGGAGCCTCATTCCAAATGACTGGTGATAAAAATTTACTAAGTCCCTTGAAGGAGAAATACCTCAAGATGTGCATAGAGATGGGTGAAGATGGAAGGTATAATGTTTTAGGAGTGGGCACGGTTGCTTTTTAGAGGGATCGTGGAGCTCCTCTCACCTTGATAGATGTGATATATGTTCCTGGACTGAAGAAGAACTTGGTATCAGTCGCAATGTTGGAGGACAAAGCCTATGATTTTGTCTTCAGTAAAGGAAAGGCATTCCTAAGACACATAGCCATGGCTCTAACCAAGAGGATAGGGATTCGGGTGAAAAATCTCTATAAACTAGAGGTAGATGATTGTGTAGCATTGAGTATGAAAGCAGAATTGGTGCAAAGCCAAGACATTGGTGAGTTGTGGCATAGGCGGTTGGTCCTTTTGCATCATGGGGCTTTGAAGATAATGCAACAGATATCTACAAGACTTCCCAAAGGTAAAATTGAACAAGTTGACATATCCAAAGCTTATACCTTGGGAAAGTACACCAAGTGTTCCTTTCATGATCGAGACAGTGGAGCAGAGGCTATCCTAGAGTGAATTCATAATGATTTGTGTAGACCATTCTCGATGGCATCCACAGCGAAGCAAAGGTATTATGTGATTTTCATTGATGATTATTTTCATAAATGTTGGATTTATTTTATGCAGAAGAAGGACCAAATTTTTATAAAGTTTTGTGAGTTCAAAGCTTTGGTTGAGAAAGAGTCAAGGAAAAGGATAAAGGCCTTGAGAAGTGACAATGGTGGAGAATATGTCTCTCAAGAGTTTAAGGACTTCTGTGTAGCGGAAGGAATTAAATGAGAGTTGACGACACCTCATAACCCATAGCAAAATGGGGTGGCTGAGAGGAAGAACATAACTATTGTGGGGTAAACATGGGCAATGTTGCATGACCAAGGCCTACCACTTCACCTGTGGGCTGAGGCATGCAACATAGCTATCTATTTGCAGAATAGAAGCCTGCATCACATACTTGGGATAAAGACACCAGAGGAAACTTTCTCCAATAAGAGACCAGATGTGGGTCACTTCAAGATCTTTGGCTCATCAGTATATTTCCATGTGATAAAGGATGCATGGAAGAAGCTTGAGAGGATAACAAAGTTGGGGATATTTGTGGGGTACACCGATACACCTCACAACTACCGGGTGTACTTTCCTACTAGTCGGAGGACAGTGGTTCGCAGATATCTCAAGTTTGATGAGTAGAAGGCCATGTGAGTTTTCCTTGAGAGGGAGCTCCAATTGTAGGTTGTGGAGGAAATGTTGGTTCCTAAGGAGGAGGAGCATCAGGTTGATGCGGATTTGCCGCATGCATAGGTTCCAGGAGTGGAGACATCCAATGAAGCAGAGTCTTCTAGAGATGGATAGAAGCGCACAAGAGAAGCTGACATATTGTTGGAAGATGTGAGAGAGAATGTGGGAGCACCATCTTCTCAGCGTAGAAAGAAGAGGTCACTTGAGAGGTACACTAGATAGAAGGCCCTTGCTGGGGAATGTGTTGATACCGAGCCATCTTCCTTTGAGGAAGCAGTGCAACATCTGATTTGGGTTGATGCTATGGTGGAGGAGTATGACTCCATAGTTCGTAACAGTGTTTGGGACGTGGTTCTGAGACTGGAGAAGAAGTCAATTGTGAGTTCCCATTGGCTTTACAAGGTAAGGCAAGCTGCTGATGGTAGTGTGGAGAAGCATAAGGAAATATTTTTTTCCTGTGGCTTTTCACATGTAGTGAGGAGGATCATGTTATTGCAGTATATTTCAAAAGAGGAGAAATATGTTGACATTTTCACAAAGGCATTGTCAAAGTGTAAATTCAAGTTACATAGAGACAAGATCAGGGTGGCAAATAATCCCTTTCTTGTTGAGAGGGAGCATTGAAATATGGCAACAAGAATATTCCAGTTTAATTTGTCCTTGAATTAAATTGTGAATTAAAATTGAATTTAGTCTTAACAGCTACTTGGAAATAATTAATTAATTAATTTTAAACTAATTAGTTGGAGAAATTCAAGTTAGAAGTCTTTCTGAAGTCATGCAAGTATTTATCCCTTAAATTAAGGAGATAAGATTGAGTTATATTTGAATTGTAATTAGTTAAATCAGTTTACTGAGTTAAGTCCAGTTAAATTAGTTCCAAACTGTTTGAGGAACTAATAGTGAGTTAACAGTCAGTTGATGCATTAATGCACTCAACTAGTGCTACTCTAGTTAACTGAATATTCCCTCATCAGAAACTCATGCATGTCTATTCTGAGAAAGACCTAGTTGAGATTAATGTTCAAGGACAGTGTATTATCAATTGCATGTGTTTTCTCATGGAGAAAACTCATGCATGTAGTCAAGGCTTCATCCTTGAGGATTGTGTAGTTTTGAAGGTTGGTTTTCCACTTGGTAATAGGCTAATCATCCACAAGGAACAACGCAAGGAAATAGGAGCTTGGAGGGCAAAGAGGAACATTGGAGAGAAGCCAAGATTGCCTGTGAGCATCTGTGAGGATTGTATTGAGAGGTGGCTATCTGTGAGAGCTAAGGATTTGTCTAATTCCTACGTATTTCCATCATGTATGATAATACAATAGTGTGGGCTTCTATTTGAGACTTTCCCCAAGAATTTTCATGTGTATTGTGCCATTGCTTCTTCTTCTTCTGGTTATGTTATTTAGCTCAATATTTAAGCTTCCGCAAATTGATAGTAGAAGTAGCTTATAGTATTTTTCTTTGATTGATATTGCATTATCGGGTTAGCCTATCATAAATTTTCTACATGGTATCAGAGCATTGTCAAAAATTTGCATGCAAGGGTCTCTTGAAGTTGTAAACTCTATCATAGAACAATGGCAACAAGAGGAAATTGGTGCTCAAGGATAAGCGTCAAAGAATCAAGATGGAGAAGGGCGATATTATTTCCACATATGTGAACAAGCTCACCACTTGCAGAGATGAGCTTGGCAGTGTGGGAATAACTACTGTTGATGATGATATGGTGAGCCTTGCCCTCCTTGGCCTTCCAAAGAGTTGGAATAGTTACCAGGACTCTGTGAATGGAAGGGAGAAACTGCATCTATTCCTATTTGTCTATAGTTCTTAATTTATACTGCATTATCAAGAATATAACTATAGTCCTTACTAGGAAATAGCAGCTTGGAGGGCAGAGAGGAAGGCTGGAGAGAAGCCAAGATTGCCTATGAGCATCTGTGAGGATTGTACTGAGAGCTGGCTAGCTATGAGATCTAAGGCTTTGTATAATTCCTATGTATTTCCACCTTGTATGATAATACAATAGTGCGGGGTTTTTATTTGAAGATTTCCCCAAAGTATTTTCATGTGTATTGTGCCATTGATTTTCTTCTTCTAGTTATATTGCTCATCTCAATCATTAAGCTTCCGCAAATTGATAGTAGATGTAGGTTATAGTATTCTGCTTTGATTTATAGTGCATTATCGGGTTAACCTATCACAGATTTTCTACATGGTATCCTATAAGACCAGACGAAGAACAATCAATGGCACAATACACATGAAAATACTTTAGGGAAAGTCTCATATAAAACCCCACACTATTGTCTTATCATACATGGTGGAAATACATATGAATTATACAAATCCTTAGCTCTCACAAGTAGCCAGCTCTCAGTACAATCCTCATAGATGCTCATAGGAAATCTTGGCTTCTCTCCAGCCTTCCTCTCTGCCCTCGAAGATCCTATTTCGTTGCACTCTTCCTTGTGGATGATTATCCTATTACCAAGTGGAAAACCAACCTTCAAAATAGCGCAATCCTCAAGGATGAATCCTTGACTGCATGCATGAGTTTTCTCCATGAGAAAACACATGCAACTGATAGTATACTATCCTTGAACATTAATCTCAACTGGGTCTTTCTCAGAATAGACATGCATGAGTTTCTGATGAGGGAATCTTTAGTTGACTGGAGTAGCACTAGTTGGGTGCATTAATGCATCAACTAACTATTAACTCACTATTAGTTCCCCAAACAGTTTGGAACTAATTTAATTGGACTTAACTCAGTAAACTAAGTTAACTAATTACAACTCAAATATAACTCAATCTTATCTCCTTAATTTAAGGGATAACTTTTGCATGACTTCATAAAGACTTTTAACTTGAATTTCTCCAACTAATTAATTTAAAATAAATTAATTAATTATTTCCAAGTAGCTGTTAAGACTAAATTTGATTTTTTATTCACAATTTAATTCAAGGACATTAAATTGGAATATTCTTGTTGCCATATTTCAATACTCCCTCTCAAAAAAAAAGGGATTATCTTCCACCCCAATCCTGTCTCTATGGAAATTGAATTTAGACTTTAACAATGCCTTTATCAAAATGTCAGCATCTTGCTCCTCTGTCGAAATATACTGCAGCAACATGATCCTCCTTGCTACCTGTGAAAAGCCACGGGCAATAAATCTTGTCTTATGCTTCTGTACACTACCATCAGCAGCTTGCTTTACCCTATAAAGCCAACGGGAACTCACATTGACTTGTTCTCTGGTCTCAGAACCACATCCCAAACACTGTTACGAACTATGGAGTCATACTCCTCCACCATAGCATCAACCCAAATCGACTATTGCACTGCTTCCTCAAAGGAAGATGGCTCAGTCTCAACACATTCCCCAACAAGGGTCATGTATCTAGTTAACCTCTCAGGTGACCTCCTCTATTTGAGCTGAGAAGATGGTGCTCCCACATTCTCTCTTGCATCCTCCAACAATCTGTCAACTTCTCTTGCGCACTTCCATCCATCTCTAGAAGACTCTACTTGAGTGGATGTATCCACTCCTGGAACTTCTTCATGTGGCTGCTCCGCATCAATCTAAGGCTCCTCCTCCTTAGGAACCGACAATTCCTCCACAACTTGTAGTTCGAGCTCCCTCTCAAGGGAAACTTGCATGGCCTTCTGCTTATCAAACTTGAGATCTCTACAAACCACTGTCCTCAAACTAGTAGGAAAGTACATTTGATAGTTTTAAGGTGTATTAGTGTACCCCACAAATATCCCCAACTCTGTTGTTGGCTCAAGCTTCTTCCATGCATCCCTTGTCACATGGCAATATACCAATGAGCCAAAGATCATGAAGTGACCCACATCTGGTCTCTTACCGGAGAAAGCTTCCTTTGGTGTCTTTATCCCAAGTATGTGATGCAGGCTTCTACTCTGAAAATATACCACTATGTTGCATGCCTCAGCCCACAAGTGAAGTGGTAGGCCCTGGTCATGGAACATTGCCTGTGCTACCCCTATAATAGTTTTGTTCTTCCTCTCGGCCACCCCATTCTACTATGGGTTATGAGGTGTTGTCAACTCTCGTTTAATTCCTTTCGCTGCATAGAAGTCCTTAAACTCTTGAGAGACATATTCTTCATTGTTGTCACTTCTCAAGGCCTTGATGTTCTTCCATAACTCTTTCTCGACGAAAGCTTTGAACTCACAAAACTTTGTGAAAGTTTGGTCCTTCTTCTACATGAAATAAATCCAGCATTTACGATAATAGTCATCAATGGAAATCACATAATACCTTTGCTTCATTTTGGATGCCGTCGAGAATGGTCCACACAAATCAATATGAACTCACTCTAAGATAGCCTCTACTCGACTGTCTCGATCATGAAAGGAATACTTGGTGTACTTTCCCAAGGTAGAGCCTTTGCATGTGTCAACTTGCTCAAGTTTACCTCTGGGAAGCCTTGCAGATATTTGTTGCATTATCTTCAAAGCCCCATGATGCAAATGGCCCAACTGCCTGTGCCGCAACTCGCCAATGTCTTGGATTTTCACCAATTCGTCTTTCGTACTCAATGCTACACAATCATCTACCTCTAGTTT
>APFE030004126.1:50095-64657 GCA_000404065.3 Pinus taeda
GGGGGCGCTGCCCCTGAGCCCCCACCGGGGGACCGCTGGCCCCCGGACCCCCCAGTCGGGGGGGATCGGCCCCCCCTGACCCCCGCGGGGGGGACAAGTCCCCCCCGCGCCCCCACGCGTGGAGGGGTGTACAAAACTTCCTGGGGTATACATCCGGCTGAAACAAAGACCTCTGAACAATCATGCTCCACACACAACAGGGGATATTTGTGGGATACATTGATACACCTCACAACTATCGGGTGTATGTGCCTACTAGTCGGAGGACAGTGGTTTGCAAAGATCTCATGTTTGATGAGCAGAAGACCATGCGAGTTTCCCTTGAAAGGGAGCTCCAACTATAGCCTATGGAGGAACTGTTGGTTCCTAAGCAGGAGGAGTCTCATATTGATGAGGAGTAGCCGCATGCTGAGGTTCCAGTAGTGGAGACATCCACTCAATCAGAGTCTTCCAAATATGGACAAAAGCGCACAAGAGAAGATGTCAGATTGTTGGAGGATACAAGAGAGAATGTGGAAGCACCATCTTCTCAGCACAGACAGAGGAGGTCACCTAAGAGGTACAGTGGATACATGGCCCTTGCTGGGGAATGTGTTGAGACCAAGCCATCTTCCTTTGAGGAAGTAGTGCAGCAACTAATTTTGGTTGATGCTATGGTGGAGGAGTATGACTCCATAGTTTGTAACAGTGTTTGGGACATGGTTCCGAGAGTGGAGAACAAGTCACTTATGAGTTCCTATTGGCTTTACAAGGTAAATCAAGCTGCTGATGGTAGTGTGGAGAAGCATAAGGTAATTTTTTTTGCTCGTGGATTTTCAAAGGTCAAGAGGATCATGTTGCTGCATTATATTTCGACACAGGAGCAAGATGCTGAGATTTTGACAAAGGCATTGTCAAAGTGTAAATTCGAGTTCCATAGAGATAGGAACAGGGTGGCAGATAATCCCTTTCTTGTTGAGAGCGAGCATTGAAATATAGAAACAAGAATATTCCAATTTAATTTTTCCTTGAATTAAATTGTGAATTAAAATCGAATTTAGTCTTAACAACTACTTGGAAATATTTAATTAATTTATTTTAAATTAATTAGTTGGAGAAATTCAAGTTAGAAGTCTTTCTGAAGTCATGCAAGAGTTATCCCTTAAATCAAGGACATAAGATTGAGTTATATTTGAGTTGTAATTAGTTAACTTAGTTTACTGAGTTAAGTCCAGTTAAATTAGTTCGAAACTATTTGAGGAACTAATAGTGAGTTAACAGTGAGTTGATACATTAATGCACTCAACTAGAGCTACTCGAGTTAACTGAAGATTCTCTCTTTAGAAACTCATGCATGTCTATTCTGATAAATACACCATTGAGATTAATGTTCAAGGACAGTGTACTATCAGTTGCATGTGTTTTCTCATGGAGAAAACTCATGCATGTAGTCAAGGATTCATCCTTGAGGATTGCGCAGTTTTGAAGCTTGGTTTTCCACTTGGTAATAGGATAATCATCCACAAGGAATAGTGCAAGGAAATAGGATCTTGGAGGGTAGAGAGGAACACTGGAGAGAAGCCAAGATTGCCTATGAGCATCTGTGAGGATTGTACTGAGAGTAGGCCAGCTGTGAGAGCTAAGGCTTTGTATAATTCCTATGTATTTCCACCTTGTATGATAATACAATAGTGTGGGGTTTTTGTTTGAGGATTTCCCCAAAGTATTTTCATGTGTATTGTGCTATTGATTCTTCTTGTTCTGGTTATATTGTTCATATCCACCTTTAAGCTTCTGCAAATTGATAGTAGAATTAGGTTATGGTATTCTACTTTGATTTATATTGCATTATCGGGTTAACCTATCACAGATTTTCTACAACCTTCTGTGAGGATTGTAGTAAGAGCTGGCTAGTTGTGAGAGCTAAGGATTTGTATAATTCCTATGTATTTCCACCTTGTATAATAATACGATAGTGTGTGGTTTTTATGTGAGGATTTCCCCAAAGTATTTTCATGTGTATTATGCCATTGATTCTTCTTCTTCTGGTTGTATTGTTCAACTCGATTTTAAGCTTCCACAAATTAATAGTAGAAGTAGGTTATAGTATTCTACTTTGATTTATATTGCATTATCGGGTTAACCTATCACATATTTTCTACACGGTATTAGAGCTGTGAACAGTATACTGAGAAGAGAATTCGAAGTTTGAAGTTCGGGCTTGCAGGTGCAAATCGAATTCATATCATACTTCAAGGTTGGCCAATGGCATTCTATGGCTTGAGACTCAAGTATGCCTTGGAAGGTAGCTTAAATTACATAGCATGGAAAGATAGAATGGAGGCTATATTAGAAGACAATGGCTTGAAGGTATTCATTTATCAACAAATCCCAAACCCAACGTCAACTAATTCACAAGAGTTGGCTGAGTGGAAGAAGTGTGTGGCGAAGGCAAGATGGATCATCCTTGAGGGAGTTCGAGACCAGATTGTCTTGAGTCTCCATGGGAACGATACTCCATTTTTAATGTGGAAGATATTGAAGGACCTCTACTGGAACAGTAGCGACCAGAGGAAATTAGTGCTCAAGGATAAGCTTCGAAGAATCAAGATGGAGAAGGGCGATATTATTTCCACATATCTGAACAAGCTCACCACATAGAAAGATGAGCCTGGCATTGTGGGAATAATACTACTGATCATGATATGGTGAGCCTCGCTCTCCTTGGCCTTCCAAAGAGTTGGAATAGCTACTAGGACTCTATGAATGGAAGGGAGAAACTACCGAATTGGGAACAATTGTGGCTAGATCTTATGTAGGAGGATATCAGGAGGAGCACACGAGATGGTTCTTCATCTAAGAATGATGATGAAGAAAATGTAGCCTTAGCAAGTAAGGCAAGTAAAGGGAAGGGGAAGGCTTCCCATTTCAAATCAAATTCTTCTCATGGAGGGAATAAGGGTGACATGTCTAAAGTAAGATGTTTTAATTGTCACAAGATGGGACATTATGTGACTAATTTCCCATCAAAGAAGTCCAAGAAGGGATCCTCAGAAGGATCAGAAGCTGATGCATTAGCCTCTCATTTAGAAATGGACTTTACCCTCATCGCATGCATGGTGTCATCAATGATGGGTTGTGTCTAGTATCTTGACAGTGGAGCCTCATTTCTCATGACCAGTGATAAAAATTTATTAAGTGCCTTAGAGGAGAAAGACCTCAAGATGTGCATAGAGATGGGTGATGACAGAACGTATAGTGTTTCAAGAGTGGACATGGTTGCTTTTCAGAGGGACAATGGAGCTCCTCTCACCTTGAAAGATGTGATGTATGTGCCTGGACTGAAGAAGAACTTGGTATCGGTCGTGATGTTGGAGGAAAAAGGCTATGCTATTGTCTTCTGTAAAGGAAAGGCGTTCCTAAGACACATAGCCACGGGTCAAGAATCTCTATAAACTAGAGGTAGATGATTGTGTAGCATTGAGTACAAAAGCATAATTGGTGCAAAGGCAAGACATTGGCGAGTTGTGGCCCAAGTGGTTAGGCCATTTGCATCATGGAGCTTTGAAGATAATGCAAGAGATATCTATAGGAATTCCCAAAGGTAAACTTGAGCAAGTTGACACATGCAAAGGTTGTACCTTGGGAAAGTACACCATGTCTTCCTTTCATGATCGAGATAGTCGAGCAGAGGCTATCTTAGAGTGAGTTCATACTGATTTGTGTGGACCATTCTCGGTGGCATCCATAGTAAAGCAAAGGTATTATGTGATTTTCATTGATGACTATTCTTGTAAATGCTGGATTTATTTCACACAGAAGAAGGACCAAACTTTCACAAAGTTTTGTGAGTTCAAAGCTTTGGTCGAGAAAGAGTCAGGGAAGAAGATCAAGGCCTTGAGAAGCAACAATAGTGAAGAATGTGTCTCTCAAGATTTTAAGGACTTCTGTGCACTTGAAGAAATTAAAGGAGAGTTGATGGAACCTCATAACCTACAATAGAATGGGGTGGCTGAGATGAAGAACAGAACTATTGTAGGGGTAGCATGGGCAATTTTTCATGACCAGGACCTACCACTTCACTTGTGGGTTGAGGCATGCAACGCAGTGGTCTATTTGCAGAAAAGAAGCCCACATCGCATACTTGGGATGAAGACACCAGAGGAAGCTTTCTCTGGTAAGAGATCAGCTGTGGGTCACTTCAGGATCTTTGGCTCAATAGTATATTGCCATGTGACAAAGGATGCATGGAAGAAGATTGAGTTGATAACAGAATTGGGGGTATTTGTGCGGTACGCTGATACACCTCATAACTATCAGGTGTACTTGGCTACCAGTCGAAGGACAGTCATTCATAGAGATCTCAAGTTTGATGAGCAGAAGGCCATGCAAGTTTCCCTTGAGAGGGAGATCCAACTACAGGATGTGGAGGAATTGTTTGTTCCTGAGGAGGAGGATCCTCAAATTGATGTGGAGAAACTGCATGCAGAGGTTCCAGGAGTGGATACATCCACTCAAGTAGAGTCTTTTGGAGATGGACGAAAGCGCACAAGAGAAGCTGACATATTTTTCGAGGATGTGAGAGAGAATGTGGGAGCACCATCTTCTTAGCACAGATAGAGTAGGTCAGCTAAGAGGTACAATGGATACATGGCCCTTGATGGGGAATGTGTTGAGATCGATCAATCTTCCTTTGAGGAAGCAATGTAACAATCGATTTGGGTTGATGCTATGGTGGAGAAGTATGACTCCATAGTTCGTAACAGTTTTTGGGATGGAGTACTGAGACCAGAGAACAAGTCAATTATGAGTTCTTGTTGGCTTTACAAGGTAAAGTAAGCTCCTAATGGTAGTGGAAGAAGCACAAGGCAAGTTTTGTTTCCCGTGGCTTTTCACAGTTCAAGAGGATCATGTTGTTGCAGTGTATTTCGACATAGGATCAAGATGCTGACATTTTGACAAAGGCATTGTCAAAGTGTAAGTTTGAGTTCCATAGGGACAGGATCAAGGTGGTAGATAATCCCTTTCTTGTTAAGAGGGAGTGTTGAAATATGGCAAAAAGAATATTCCAATTTAATTTATCTTGAATTAAATTGTGAATTAAAATTGAATTTAGTCTTAATAGCGACTTGGAAATAATTAATTAATTTATTTTAAATTAATTAGATGGAGAAATTCAAGTTAGCAGTCTTTCTGAAGTCATGTAAGAGTTATCCCTTAAATTAAGGGGATAAGATTGAGTTATATTTGAGTTGTAATTAGTTACTTCAGTTTACTCAGTTAAATCCAGTTAAATTAGTTCCAAACTATTTGAGGAACTAATAGTGAGTTTATAGTCAGCTGATGCATTAATGCACTCAACTAGTACTACTCTAGTTAACTGAAGATTCCCTCATAAGAAACTCATGCATGTCTATTCTGAGAAAGACTCAGTTGAGATTAATGTTCAAGGACAATGTACTATCAGTTGCATGTGTATTCTCATGGAGAAAACTCATGCATGCAGTCAAGGATTCATCCTTGAGGATTGCGCAGTTTGAAGGTTGATTTTCCACTTGATAATAGGCAAATCATTCACAAGGAACAACGCAAGGAAATAGGAGCTTGGAGGGCAGAGAGGAAGGTTGGAGCGAAACCAAAATTTATTGTGAGAATCTATGAAGATTGTACTGAGATCTAGCTAGCTGTGAGAGCTAAGGCTTTGTATAATTCCTATGTATTTCCACCTTATATGATAATACAATAATGTGGGGTTTTTATTTGAGGATTTCCCCAAAGTATTTTCATGTGTATTGTGCCATTGATTCTTCTTCTTCTGGTTATATTGTTCAACTCGATCTTTAAGCTTCTCCAAATTGATAATAGAAGTAGGTTATAGTATTCTGCTTTGATTTCTATTGCATTGTCGGGTTAACCTATCACAGATTTTCTACAGAGGATGCTGTGAATTTGAACGATGATCAACCTGAGTTATTTTTTGGCCCTGAAGTAAATGGCACCCATAAACAAGGGGGTATCCCTCATTTCTACATTAGTTTGAACATTTATGACAAAATATTACATAATTCTATGTTAGACTCAGGAGCATCCCATAACTTAATGCCAAAGGCAATCATGGAGACACTAAAATTAGATATCACCATACCATATAAAGACCTATTTTCCTTTGACTCTAGCCAAGTTAAAGGCCTCGACTTGATCAAGGATTTGTGTGTGACTCTAGTCTAGTGCCCAGTAAAGAGTATTGTGATGGACATAGTAGTTGCTAACATCCCACCCAAATATGGAATGCTGTTATCTTGCTCACGTGGAGAAAAGTTGCAGGGATCTTTACAATTAGATATGTCATATGCCACCATCTCTCTTTTTGGTCAACAAAAAAAACTTTATAGAGAGACTTTGATGAAATACATGGTGAGCAGTGCAGAAAAATCACAAAATTTTGCTATATACTCCATGCATTCTAATATGGACTCTTCCATCTTGTATAATTCAAACCATGACAAAAAGGAAATCACAGCTGTAGAACAGAAATATAAAACACCTGATAGTGAAAACATTTCTCATGAATCACTATGGCATCTGGATTTTGATGGATTTGTGAGTAGACTAGGAGTAGGTGCAGGAGTGTGGATTCACAACATGGAGAATAATCATTCTGAAGGTCATGCATTTAGGTTAAATTTTAAATGCGCAAATAACATGGTAGAATATGAAGCTCTAATATTAGGACTATAAATGGTTAGAAAACGTGGAGCCAACAAAGTTTATATAATGTGAGATTCAAAATTGATTATTAAACAAATCATAGGTGAATACTCTGTAAATAATCCCAGACTGAGCCAATATAGAGAAATTGCCTTAGATTTGATCAAAGACCTTATGGAAATAGACTTTACTACCATTCCTAGGAAACAAAATATGCAAGCCCACAGTCTGGCCACTTTTTCTAGCACTCGCAAATTGCCTTTTCAACCCAACCACCAGTACACTGCAGAAGTGAGACATAGGCTAGTCATACCTAACAATTTGAAATATTGGCAGATTTTCTCACAGGAATATCAAATTTATGATTTCATGAATGCTAGAGGTGAGCTTCAGAATTGTAATATAGATACAGATTCTGCAGTAGACAATGACATAGATAGTGGGATAGATGTGAATATTTTAGATATAGCTAAACCCACTAATTTCACTAAACTAGAAATAGATAACTTAGAAAATGTATAAATAGAAGTAATAATGAATGATGATCCTAAAATTATAAACCTTAAAAATAACTTTTCTCCTAAGGGATTAGTCTGCTTAGAATATTTGTTTGATTCAAATGATGTAGCTAGGAAACCAAAAATGGATCCTTTAAGAGCAGATATAGAAGAATGTAACATACGAACTGAAAAAAGACCTAAGTTCATAAAAATATCAAAAGCCTTACCTCTAGAGGAAAAGGTTAAATAGATAAATATGTTCAAAGAGTTTCAAGATGTCTTTCCATGGAGTTATGAAGACCTAAAGTCTTATGACACCAACATAATTCAACACAAGGTACCTAGCAAAGAAGATCATAAAACTTTTAAACAGAAGCTTAGGAGAATTAATCTAGTTCTTATGCCATCAATTGAAAATGAAGTCAAAAGGATGTATGATGCCCAAATCATAGCTCTTATTAGATATTCAGTGTTATGAAACCAACTCACAAAAAGATAGAAAAGATAGATGAACACCTTAGAAATAAGGCTCTTCAAGGGGGAAACCTCCTTTACATTACACAGATGAACAATTCTTAAATGATACAAATGAAAGACTTCCTTTCTATATATAGGAGTCTAAGGGGTCATAATATAATCAGAGCCGACATAACAATAATAATGTAAGGGCATAATAATAAAAATAGTGGGCTTCTATGGGGCACAATAATAACAATATGGTGACTACATGGGCACAAAAATATAATAAGGGGGTTGTACTAATAACAATAAGGGGTTACAGTAGTAGTATAGGGGCCTAACTTGCCCCTCTCCTTCAAAAAGTGTTGTCCTTAATGCTTGAGTAGTTCTTGACACTTCTGTACAAAATTCTTGTCCTCCCATGTAGAATCTTCAGCGGGTAAGTTCTTCCACTTAATGAGATACTATAAAATTGATCGATTTCGTAGTTGTTGGGTTCTTTTTTCTATGAATGCTCCAGGTTCCAATATGATTTTTCCTTCCTCGTAAAGTTCTGGCAATATTGTTTGAACTGGGATCTTCTGCAACTTTTGAATGAGTGGCCACACTTCTTCATCCTTTTTCCATTCATCCCTTGCTTCATGTATCTAATCTGGTTGATAATAGAAATAACACAAAACAATGCTTCCACATCCTCATCCTTTCTTGAGAGTGCATCTCCAACAACATTTTGCTTCTCCTTTTTGTGGATGATTTCAAAGTCATATCCCAATATATTTGTGATCCATTTTTTCTGTTCTTCTAAAGATAATCTTTGTTCTAGAAAGTATTTAGGACTATCATGATCCATTTTTACCTTGAAGTGTCTTTGCATTAGGTAAGGTTGCCATTTCTTAAGTGCATGTAATATTGCCAACCTTTCCTTCTCATAAATTGCTTGCTTGAGATGTAGCTGTAAAAATACCTAATCGCCTACATCAAAACTTCTTTCACTGTGATGTTGATCTACCTGTTGTTTCATTTGATTCTGCACCAAAGTGGCGTTATCATTTAAAACTTGGATAACTTGTTGTTGATACTCGATGTGATCTTTCAATGCTTGAATATTTTTCTTCTTGATATGTCCTTCTATCTTGAGAGTTTGAGGAGTGGTAATTTCTTCAAATGCATTACAAGTTATGGTCGAATTCATTTCTTGATGCTCGATGTGATCTTTCACTTCTTGAACATTTTTCTTCTTGATATGTCCTTCTATCTTGATAGTTTGAGGAGTGGTAATTCCAGCCAATGCATTACAAGATATGGTCAGATTCAATTCCTTTCTCGATGTGATATTTCACTTCTTTAACCTTTTTCTTCTTGATGTGTCCTTCTATCTTGAGAGTTTGAGGAGTGGTAGTTCTTGCTAATGCTTTACAAGATATGGTCGGATTCATTTCTTCTTTATCTGGACTTGGTTCCTAGTGTGTGTATATCCTCTTATTTTGATGTTTCTTGATCCTTTTCTTCCTCCTCTTCATAATCTATGTGAAATAATTTCTTCTTAGCACACTTATGAACTTTAGTGTATTTTTTCTCACAATTGTAATAAAGCCCTTTTGCTCTTTTTTCTTCCAATTGTTGTGGTGTCAACCTTGTAGGTTGTGGAAGGATAGGAGAAACAATACTTCCATCTTTATAGTTGTGAGGGGTAGACTTCCTTGTTGCCATAATTTTGCTTTGCACTTTTCTTTCCCTCTCCAATGAATCAACTTCCCAATGATGAACCTCATGTTGAATGTTATCCTTTAAATTCCCTATGGAGACGTCAATCCTCTACTTCTCTAGAATATCATTTTCCCTTATATTCAATTTTTGAAAGTCCTCAATGTTCTCTGCCATTGAAAACTTTTGTTCGAGATTTATCAATAGGCTAAAGAAGGTGTTTCTTTTTGTATCCTCATAATGTGCTATCATTTCCTTCATGAAAATTGACCACATAACAATTGGTTTACGAGAACAAAGCCATTTATACCATAAAAATTGATCCGGTTCTAAATAATTAGATGCAATACATACATTTTGTGACAGTGGTATGCCATGTAGATCAAAATATTTCTCCATCTATAGTATCCAATTTACTGGATCCTTTCTATCAAACTTCCGCATCTCGCTTTTTCTTGATTTTAGGAGATCGATCTTTAAATGTTTGTAACTTTGTAATTTCAGATCTTTAAGTTCTGAGATTTCGTCTTGTAGTAGCTCTCTGAGTCCTCTTTCTAACCTTGCAAGTCTGATCAAGATTGGATTTTGTAAAGAAGTGTTATGTCAAATCTCCCATGATGACCCTATTATAAATTGGTTCAATAGAGTGAACTTGTGTGAAGTGACATGTGTCCCTATTTCAACCTTAGGACCTAAAACCAATACAAAGAAAACTACAATCCTTCATCTTTCTGCAACTTCTTACAACATTTCAATTTGATGCTCAGAGAGAAAGTTATGTCGATTTTCCCAAGGTCACTTGTTTAACTTGTTTAGGATGTAATTCAAGAGCCTACAGAAACCCTAAATGTCTGAGATTATATATCCAAAAATATAGCGAGAAAAGATCTAAAATTCGGATCTGAGCTTCACCAAGATTTGGGTTCAAATGGGTTTTAATTTTAGGTTTTGAACCTTCATAGAACAAATATTATAGTGAAAATTCCACGATGACCTATTTGAGATGAAATTCTGGAGCTTGCAAAAACCCTAACTTCCTCAGATCATATCTCCAAAAATATAGTGGGACAAGATCTCAAATTTGGATGCAATGTTCAAACCGATTTCTTCTCAAATGGTTTTTTTTTCACTTTTGAAACTTCGTAGCGAAAAAGTTATAGTGATAATTCCATGATGACCTATTTGGAGCAGCGAAACCCTAGGATCCACAACTTTGATACCAAATGTTATGAAACCAGCTCACAAGAAGATAGAAAAGATAGATCAATGCCTTTGAAATAAGCCTATTTGAGGGGGAAACCTCCTTTACATTACACAAATGAACAATTATTGGATGATACAAATGATAAGACCTCCTTTCTATATATAGAAGTCTAACGGGTCATAATATAATCAGAGCCGAAATAACAATAATAATGTAAGGGCACAATAATAACAATAGTGGGCTTCTATGGGGAACAATAATAATAATATGTGGACTACATGGGCACAAAAATATAATAAGAGGGTTGTACTAATAACAATAAGGGGTTACACTAGTAGTATAGTGACCTAACTTTTAGATTGGGTCTCAAACTTAGTCACTACTAGGAAGAAAAAAGGAGAAATCAGATTCAACATTGATTTGAGAAATCTGAACAAAGTCTCATTGGAAGATAACTATCCACCCCCAGAAATGGACCATATTCTTCAAAGGGTAGTAGGTTCATCTAGAATCTCATTGCTTGATGGGTTTTCTAGATATAACCAAATCTTAGTTCAACCAGAGGACCAAGCAAAAACTACATTTACTACTCCTTGGGGTACTTTCATGTATTTGGAAATGCCTTTTGGATTAATGAATGCAGGAGCTACATTTCAAAGAGCTATGGATATAGCTTTTGCTAAAGAAATACATGACTTCCTAGTTGTTTACCAAGATGACATTATAGTCCTTTCCAAATCTGATAATGAACATCTATATCACTTGAGAAGAGTTTTCATTAAATGTAGAAAATTTGGTATTTCCTTAAATCCAAAAAGGACACTCTTTGGTCTAGAAGAAGGTAAACTCTTGGGACATATAATATCTAAAGATGGAATTAGATCAGATCCTACTAGAATACAGGCAGTTTTGACCATCACCCATCCTAGAAACATCAAAGAATTACAATCATTTTTAGGCAAAATAATTTTTGTTAGGAGATTCATTTCAAATTTAGCAGAACTTATTAGAGAACTAAATAACATGTTAAGAAAAGATTCATCACTTAAATGGAGAATGGAAGCTAAACGATATTTTGAGGCCATCAAACAAGCCCTTCCCAAAACTCTAGTCCTTATAAGTCCTGACTTTCAAAAAGATTTTATAATTTTTTCTTTTGCTTCAGAACATACTATTGCAGCAGTCTTGTTGCAAAAGAATGATCAAGGATATGAACAACCCATTGAATTTTTTCATAAATATTTAAGATATTCAACACTAAAATACAACATAATGGAAAAATAGGCATTAGCTTTAGTGAGAGCTATTAAATATTTTAGAGTATACATTTTGTATTCACACATCATTGCTTATGTTCCAAATTCAGTAGTAAAGGACATTTTGACACAAAATGGGCCTGAAGGGAAGGGAGGCAAATGGATTGCCACTATTTTGGAATATGACATAGAAATAAAGCCTAAGAAACTTATCAAAGGCCAAGGTTTAGCCAAACTCATAGCTGAATCGAACTGTCAAGCCCTAGATATAAATTTCATTGGTGCCCTAGATGCTTAGGAAGAGATGGTGACTCCACAGATCAGTGAACCTTTTATAGATTCACCTTGGTATGTAGATATCATATTTGTATTACTAAACTTACAAGCTCCTCTTGGTTTATCTAGAACTAAAGCTAGATTTTTGAAAATGAAATCAATGAGATATCGTATCATTGATAATGCTTTATTTTGGAAAGATAATGGTGGTATTCTATTAAACTATTTACTAAAAGATGAAGCTAATAAAATTATGCAAGAATTTCATGCAGGAGATTATGGAGGACACTTGTATTAAAAAACTACTGCTGACAAAATTCTGAGGGTTGGTTTTTACTGGCCCACTCTTTTTGCAGATGTTAAGAAACATGTGACCTATGTCGTAAATGTCAGATATTTGAGGGAAAAAGAAATATTTTACCTTTACCTCTCAAATCCATCTCCACAGAAGTCCCATTTCAATAATGGGGTTTAGACTTCATTGAGGAAATTCACCTAGCCTCCTCAACCTAGCATAAATGGATTTTGACAGCCACTGGTTACTTTAGCAAATGGATAGAAGCCATCCCTTCTAGACAAGCTACAAACTCTTTCATTATTTCATTCCTTGAAAATAATATCCTGTCAAGATTTGGATGCCCCCAAAAGCTCATTACTAATAATGCAGTTGCTTTTAAATCCAAGAAAATGGTAGACTTTTGTAACAAATACCACATCACCCTTGGCCATTTCACTGCATATTACCCTCAAGGTAATGCCCTTGTAGAATCCTCTAACAAAATTCTTGTCAATATCATTAAGAAATTACTGGAAGACAACACAAAGACATGGAACAAAAATTTGGTCAATGCCTTGTGGGCAGACAGACTAACTACCAAAAAGTCCATTGGTACATCTCCTTATCAGTTAGTATATGGAATGGATGTTGTTTTTCCATCCTCTTTAGGAGTGCTAGTGATGAAGATCATCCAAGAGTTGCAAGTAGAACCAAATGATATCCAGAGGAGGATAAATCAAACAATACACTTGCAGCAACTAGAGAAGAATTCTATGTCAAATCACAAGTAATACAGGATAAAATAAAAAATATTGTTGATAAAAAGACTAAAGCTAATGATTTTTACATAGGTGACAAAGTAATTAAATGGGATTCTAGAAGAGAAGACAAGGGTAAACATGGAAAGTTTGATTTTATGTGGCAAGGCCCTTATGTCATTTATGGTTACAGAGGTAACAATGAATTTTTCTTGAGAGAGTTAGATGGGACAGATCTACCAGGAGGACCTGTCAATGGTAGAATGTTGAAGCATTTCTTTTCCATATATTAACAATAGTTCACTTTACTCATTATATATAATAATATAGAGTTTAGATTGGAGTGGATGGTAATCTTTTGAAGTTGAAGCTTAGAGAGAAGGCCCTAAGCTTTGAAGGGTTCACCGTCATAAGTATGAATAAAGAAGAAATCACAGAGGAACAATTTACAAGTTAACTTCAGTCGCGTTTCAAAGGCTACCGATCTTAAAGTTCTTGACATTTCACCGAGAAATTCCATCCCCATGTGGAGCCACTGTTAGGGTCCTATAATAATAAGATTCATAATTTTGAATTGGCTATGGTTAGTCTTGTAATATTGTACATACTTTTTCTTTCTGCAAAATGTTTTCGATATTAAAAAATTAAAAAATGTAAAGAGGGTATGTCCAAAAAGAATAATCAAAGGAAAAAAAGAAAGAGAAAAAGATCAAAAAAGTAAAAAATGTGAACCCTAGAAAAGAAATAAAATAGATCATGAAAGTGTGCAAATTCAAATGCCACTACTTTTTACTTTACTATGCAAAATAAGGTTGTGTGTAGCTTGTTAGAAATGTCATAATCCATGATGGTCAAACAGTTTAATCTTGACTCATTCATGTTTTAAATTTTATGTTAATTGATAGAGAATAGAGATCTAGCCAAACTGTTTAACCTTGGCAGATCAGTAGTTAGGTAGAGAATAAAAATGTGCTCATCAGCTTAATATGAACCATTGGAAGTTATAAGGTTAGAATTAGATAGTATGCTTTTCAAAAGAAAAGCAAATAAAGGGTCTGCAAGCTCAAATTCACCCAATAAAGTCAAGAAAAAATGTTAGGATAAATAAATGGTAGGTAGAAGAAAGGTTGCAAATGTACAAGGTTGCTTAGTCAAAAGCACATTTATCATGCTTAATCCTATGTTTCATGTGCTGGAGCATTTATGAGAGTGAAAAGATATTCATAAGCTTGTTTGACTAATTCCCCCTCATTTCATTTCACCCCCACACACTTACTTGCTAATTTCCCCATTATCCCCTCTTTCCTTATAAAATCCCTTTTCCCTTCATCTTGACCCTTACCCCATGGTTTCACACATTCCCCTAGGAATTACCCTGCAAAATCATCCCCCTATCCAAAACCCCTTTTCCCTAGTGTGAAACCCATTCCCTATTGCAAAT
>APFE030004126.1:65287-101656 GCA_000404065.3 Pinus taeda
CCTTGGTGCAGTTAAAAGACCCCGCCACAATAACCCTTGGTCCCACTTTAATAAATTTGTTGCTTATATTTAACCCCAGATTCATTGTATTAGTTAATTACAATTCTTTGTAATTAAACCCCGGGCCCCGCAAATCTTGGTCTTGATTCGTCTCCCTGCATCTCAACCACTTGAAAACCATTTGATCTCCCATCCCTAGATCCGACGATGTGCATCCATATCGCACACATGTACCGTCGGACCGTTAGCAACCCGAGAGCATGCGAGATTCGCGGTTTTGCTTGGGCACTATTCTGTTATGTGGCAGCCCAAGGCTAGATCGCATGCTCACAAGGAAATACTGCCTACCCTCCAAAAGCAGTGCGATGGCCCAAAAAATCACCTCCCCACCAAGACAAAAAACGATCCACTATTCATTTGTAAATTCCACGCCAAAGTGTAACCGTTAACAGTTAAGAGGCTGGAGAAGCCCTATTTCACCCTTTTCACTCGTTTTCATTATGAATTCCGCTAAAGCCATTTTGCAACACCCTGAGCCTTTGCAACCAAAATTGACCACTGTATTCTGCCTGAAGAAGCTCTGGATATCCAATTCAAGCATCCAGTTCACAATTGAAGCCACCGTACCCTCTACACTCACCATTGAACTCAATTTGCAACCCATACCACCAAATTCCATGTATTCTTGGGAAAACTAGAATGACTCTTTAATTTGAAAATGTACAGTCCAATTCAGAGATTAATTAATCGAAATTAATTACAATTTTCGTAATAGCAAGGTCTTATACCAAACTTTTGAGAATTTGTTTTACCTCCAGCATGAGGTAAAACACCTTTTTGTGAATAATCCTACTTTTACCAAGTATACAGAGGTAGATGAGGTTTACAAGAAGATGCTAAATATCCAATTACCAGATGCTGAAACATGGGAAAAATTAAATGACTTACTGTAGAAATACACAGTCAAAAGGTAAAAATGTACAGTAAGAGTAAAAAGGCATAGTAAAAGGATAATGATAGGTCAGCCAGGTCAAAGTGTATCAGATGAAAGTGTATTAGTTGAAAGGTCAGAGTAAATAGAACGTCCAGTGTGAAGACTAAACAAAAAAGAAGAGATTAAAAGGCAAAATATCAAAGATTAAAGACAACAC
Source organism: Pinus taeda (assembly GCA_000404065.3). Taxonomy (NCBI): domain Eukaryota; kingdom Viridiplantae; phylum Streptophyta; class Pinopsida; order Pinales; family Pinaceae; genus Pinus; species Pinus taeda. Next base: position 66,439 of record APFE030004126.1, read on the forward strand.
AACCTAATAAATAGGGACAGCAAATAGCAGTTCAATAGCTATCTCTATCTTCTTGCATGAAGATATTTCTTTCTCCTAGATTAGTTCCCAAGACAATTTGGGATATTTTGTAAATTATTTTTGTATAAATACTTCATAATTCAAAGTATTGAGTGTGGATTGCTATACATTTGTAAAGTTATTTTGATCATAAACCTAAGGGTTATTGTACCAATTTTTCAAGTCAACAGACTAGACCAAGTAATAAAGAGATTGCATTACAGGATTCATGTGTTGAGCTATTACAGTGAAGTATTTTATTTGTTAAATTTTTTATTTTCTTATGTTTTTCACAAACTTAAATCTTATCTAAATTTGAATGAATTAATTGGAAGTTTATCTCAGAATTTGTTTAAGTACATTTTTTATTTTCTTATGTTTTTCACAAACTTAAATGTTATCTAAATTTGAATGAATTAATTGGAAGTTTATCTTAGAATTTGTTTAAGTACACTCTGTTTTGAACAATTGATCATTTACATGTTTTCTTCTGATATCCGTATCTGAGAATCCTTAATTGCTCTCCCATCCTAGTTTACCTCTTTCACTTTCTTCATAATCCGGCCTAAGGAACCCTTAATTGCTCTTTGGATCCGACTGAAAACCGCTTCACCATCCAGCCTTGAGATCTGAAGCAACTGTGTTATCTTGCCCTATAGACACTATATTAGAACTTGATCCAGTACTATTTGTTTGAAATTTGACCCCATAGCCCAATGGTAAAAGACACCCCTCTTTTCATCTAATTATGCGATCCCACCACCAAAACTAAATCAAAACCTAAGCACAATCATAAGTAGCCTAAAATTAAATAACTAATAAAAGTTAAATAAAAAAGGGAGAGCCCTCTCTGAGAGTTAGGAAGGCTAGATCCTAATCTCCAAAGTTAGTTTATGGTTACCTCTAATCATTTCTTTCTCAAACACTCTAGAGAAATATTGGAGTGATAACACCCTCATTCTAGGCCTCCCTGTAGTCCTCCAGAAACTTTTTACATAGATATTGAGCCCAATTATACTGGACTCCTTTCACGCACTGTGTAGCCAGAGAGACTACTGATGCTGGTTATTCATCCGCGTGACACTTTCTCATGATCTTATAGGCTAAGATGTATGCAACAAACTGCACTTTGCCATCTGATATTGATTGAATAGAGTATCCACGTGAATTCTTGACCAAACCAAATTCATCATTCATTTGATCTACCAAATTCTTTTCTTATTTCCTATGAAATCCTTTGAAGTTTCCATTCCTTGGGATGGCCAAAACATTATGCGGTGGATCAACATGTTTGTGATTGGGATGGGTTCTCTCATATAGAGACACCCATTGTGTAGCATTGTTAGTAATTGGGGAACACAGATGGTGTTAATATTGGTGCAACTAAAGTGTGACATGAAAAACATGTTCAGGAGCCTCGCGCCCCAACTCCAGCCACACAGTTCATTGGTTCAAGGCATGTGACTCTCGATTCCTCATAGTAGAGCTTCTTGAGGTACTTGTTTGGCACTAGTTGTGGAAATTTCTCATGGTCCCCAAGGTCTGAATCCTCCATTTTTAAATTTGGTATCCAAGCCAGCAACGGAACCTCAAACAACACATTCTCTAGTAGTAAAGGCATAAAGACCATGAACTTCGTAGCATCTAGATCTTTGGGAACCTTTGTTGTGGATTTTCTAGGTGGTATGTACTTTGGCAACCAAGTTATTGGCTCATCCTCTTCTCCATCAACCTCCTCGATTCCTCTGTGCAGTTCTTCCTCATCTAGATCCAGTGGCTCCGTTAGTTGTTTGGACTTATCCATTTTTCCCTTCAGGTGGATTTTGCCAGGTTTTTCTGTGACGATTGTTGCACCAGTGCTTGCTGAGGTTTCCTTTGCTTAGTAGAAATAGATGGCTTAGGCATTGGAGACCTAGTCACGGTAATAGGAAATATTGTAGGTATAGGTTTGGTTGGTGTTGCCTCAGATGGGGCTGGCTCCATCTCAGGGTGAGTTGCAGTCATTCTCTCAAGGAAACTCTTATGGTAGTAATCATGAAAGTTTGTGAACTCTGGTAGTGAAAGAAGTTCCTCCCAATCTGGCTTTGACATATAGTATTGTACTTGCCGCAAAGCAAGGGGGAAAATATTAAGGAAAACTCTCAAGAAGCAAAGAGTTCAAATGTAGAAAGGTATGCCATATTTATAGACTAATTTGAATTCAAATCCAACTATTGCCTCCAATTCCTGGTGATTAATGCACATTTGGCGGTAGATTTCCAAAGATATACTCCATAAGTGCTTCCCCCTTGCTCCTTTCAATAGAAAATTCTCCATCAAATCAGCTACAGTGCTTCCAACGATCAGTTTTTGGCCAAGATGTGTGGGTCCCACCAACCTAGCACAACTCCCCTCAGTGCCATCCTTCAACTTGTCATGCAATCCCTTCACTTTTCCTTTTTAACTTTCAGACAATGTAGTTTATAGTCCCGTACTTCCTTGTAGTTGCCTAGAGTACTAAGACTACCCCACAATCATATAGTCATTGCACAGGGGTAGGATCATTCCTGTATAGCTTCAGTCGAATCCCATTGACTTTTCCCATAAATAATTCCCCATCCAGCTTCATGAGTAGAGCTTTGCCTCCATCTGTCATTTCCTTCACAACATATGGCTCCAGCCATTGCATCTAAAAATTTCTCGGGAACTTTGTGAACTTACTGTCGTATAGAAACACTAAATATTCAATCTTGAAGATGTGGTGTTTTATATGCCGATCATGCCATGCCTTCTCGCTGTCCTTATGCACTTGCTGATGAAATCTAGTGAGGAAGTGATCCTCCTCGACTTCAATGAGCTACATGAGTCATTCTTCCATGGTATTGCGATCATCCATGTTCGTAACTGTTGCAATTCATAAACTTGGCACTATGTACTCAATGGGAATTATAGCCTCTTGCCCATATACCAGTCTGAATGGTGTTTGTCCTGTCAAATTTTTGCAGGTAGTCCTGTACGCCCAGAGGACCACTGGCATTTGTACATCCCAATCATTTTGCTTCGCATTGCAAATCTTCATCAAAGCACTTTCCAAAATTTTGTTGAAGGCTTCTACTATGCCATTTACTTGAGGGTGATAAGGCATACTCTTCTTATGATTATGTATGAAAGTCCTCAAGCAATGCAGCAATTGTCTCATTCAAGAAGTGTGTGCCCCTATCACTCATCAAAATCTTAGGGCAACCAAACCGACACAAGGTATATTCAAAAATAAACTTCGTTGCAGTATCAATGATACAATCTTTTACAAGTTGTGCCTCTGCCCACCTGGTTAAGTATTCATTCATGGTAATGATATATATGGGCCTTGTCTTCTTTCCTAGTGGTTGTATTGGTCCCACAAAGTCTATTGCCCACTTATCAAATGCCTGCAATGTCAATTGCAGATTCAGTGGAAATTCATGTCTTCAGATGGTCTCCCCATCCTTTGACAGACATTGCACGCGTTGCAATATATTTTGGAGTCTTTATATACAGTCGGCCATCAAAGTCCTTTCTATAGGATCTTCTACATAGTTACTCTTCCTGCTTAATGTCCTCCAGCTACTCCTCCATGCACTTCTGCAATGATATTTTTCTGCTCATACTCCGGAACATACCTATGCAGGATTTCATCAGATCCCATTTTGTATAAGTGTTCAGTGATAACAGAGAAATTTGTAGCCTGGACCACTAGTTATTTCTTTTGTTGCATAGAATACCCTTCAGGAGTGGTGCCTGTAGACAAAAGATAAATTATATCTACAAAATGATTGTCTACAATGCAAACTGCGATGAGATGCGCATGAGGAAACCCTTCCTCCAGACTCGTAGAGTCATCCCCATTATTTATTTTCAATAGGTGATCTAGACCAACATTCAGGCACCTTGGCTTCACAATTACTTCGAAATTATATTCCTTGAAAAGTAGCAACCATCTGCAGATCTTCCCCCCCAACAGAGGCTTGTTGAACAAGTATTCCAGAGTAGAATCATTTGTATACATATTGAAGTGTGCACCCAATAGGTATTTCTTGAATTTTTGTAGCACATACATGATGGCCAAACCTTCGTGCTCTGTGGTTGAGTCATTCTTTCTCTCCTTTGACATTTTCCACTGGAAATTTCTATTGAGTGGTCAATATCTCCTTCTCCTAGTTGGGTCAGCAAACCTCCTAGTGCAAAGCAAGAAGCATCTACATGAATGTTGAACTCCTTATTCCAATCGAGGAACACTAGAATGGGCGTGGTGACCATTTTATCCTTCAAAACATCCAAACTCTTCTGGAAATCCTCATCCTAGAAAAACACTTCATCCTTCTTCAATAATTATTCCATAGATGCAGTGATTTGTGATAATGCTTTGATGAACTTCCTATAATATCCTGTATGGCCCAATGTAGCTGTAGTTGTTTAACATTCTTTGGTGCTTCCAAATTAATGATTACTACAATTTTGGCAGGGTCTACCATCAATCCCTACTTGCAAATAGTATGGCCCAAGAGTATCCCATAAGGTACGTAGAATATGCATTTCTTCAAATTAAGGGCTATCTGATGCTTTCAACAAGTATCCAACACGACGCGCGGACTAGCAACATGTCACCTTACTAATCTGAACATTGTCCATTCATCGAAGTAGACCTCTAAAAATTTATGGATAAATTCCTTTAAAGCCATAATTACTACCCTAGAGAAAATTGTCGAGGCATTATTAAGCCTAAAAGACATCATTGTATACTGAAAACAACCCCATTCAGTCACGAAGGTGGTCTTACTCCGATCTTTTGGCGTGATATTGATTTGATGGTACCTTGATAATCCATTAGTGAATGAATATGCTTCTTATCCTCCAACATTCCCCAGTACCTCATTCGTGAATGGCATGGGGAATGGACCATGAACACATGTGTCATTCAACTTCCTTAAGTCTACGCATATCCAAATTTCACCCTGCGTTTTCTTTTCTTGAACCACCATGGGACTAACCCAGTCTGACTCCTCAACAAGTTCAATGATCCTAGCTTCAATCATTTTATCCAATTCCTTGCGCACTTTTTCCTTATACTTAGGATTTAATTGGTAGGGGAATTGTTTCACTGGATTTACATTTGGCTTCAAAGTGATCTTCATGACTCCTAGATCCTCTACTATCCCTTTTAGATCAGATAACTTTGTGGGAACCAAGTCCTCATACTCTCGCAATAGCTCCATGACCTTATCTACTGTATCTTCATCCAAATAGACTCTTATGTTCGCAAAATTCAGCTGCGCTTCCGATCCAATTTTCACCTACTTAGTCTTTAAGGCTCTGATATATTAGGGATCTCTGCCTTAGGTCCCTTGACTTCATGCTATCCTTGAGACTTAGGAATGTGGATGTTCTTGGGATCTTCCTCGCCATCCTCCGTGGTCACAATGTAGCATTCGAGCGCATGGCGCAACTGCATACCCCAGCCTAGTTGTACCCATTTAACCGGTTATTCAGGCATTTTGAATATTGCAACTTTAATCTCCCTTAGCACCTCATCAATACATTCAAATCCATATTCAAAGTTAAAATTTAGCAAGAAACTTTCTTTCAAAACATCCCACTATGTGCTCTCTTTTCGCAGGTCCATTTCTAGATACCAGTTCATCGAGATTATTTCCAAACTGTGGTAGAAGATATGAACCACTTTGACTGTGGTTCTTCTCCCCATGCCTTTTTCCAATGAGATAAGTGCTCATGCGGATTGTCCTTCCCTTTGTATTTCTCTGTAATGTGGATATTAGCATACCCAAACCTCAAATTCATCATTCTTTGACACTCCTTCCAATCTACAAAATTGTTCTTATGCATACCCCACCAAAAAGAAGGTGTAGCTCACACTGTAATGTCTAGCACTTCGAACTAAATATCCTAAGGTATATCCATTTCAAATTTATCCAAAAATAAATTGACATCCTCTAAACCATCATAATATGGTAAACTGCAGATCCCGGTGGATATACATCGTAACGATTTGGTAAGCCTATTGCAGCACAATGATGATAATTTATGCAATCGATTCTGCTAGTGTTTGAACTCCTCATATGAATCTAAATTACAGGAGTTGTCCTTCTCCCATGCAATTCTCCCATCCTTCATAGGGTTAATCCAATCTTCATCCCGTGCAGTTAGCTTATAGATCTACTCAATGTCATCATCTTCCTCATAATCGTGGACTGGTTCAATATATCATGCACCTTCGACTAGATCCAATGGCATAATCACCCTTGGTTCTTTCTTCTGAAATGTCATATTGCATTTTTTTAGATTGATGACTATGTTCATCTAAAATTCTCAATCAATTCCAGGCAGTGTTGGATATGGGTTACCGACATCCGCGATCTCGATCACCTCAAAGTTAGCTATGGCGCTCACCCCTTCAATATCCATAGTCACTCCATTTAGGTGCCCCATAGTAATAATCTTCTACTAATTGGCCATCCTCGGCTGGATCGGGGACGACTGTAGTGCTGGTCTTCCCATTCTTTCCCAAGTTTGTTTTGGTAGAACATTTGCATCAGACCCTAAATCAAGAATTACCTGGTCCATTTCGTATTCTCCAATCTAGGCAATTAATCTCATTTCATGACCAATCCTCTTCTTAATTTTTCCCACCTTATGTATTGCACATTTTTCTGGTATAGTCTTATTCTTATTAGTGGAATTATCTATCAATTCTTGCAGCCCTTCTACTACCTTCTTATCCCTTAGGAGTTTCATACAGGTTTTTTAAAATGATGCTAATAGTGACGAGTCTATGTCCTGCGTAGTATTGGTTTCTTCAGATCTTCCCATATTTTGAGTCCTTGATGTAGAATCTCCTTCATCCGAGAAGCTCCTCTTTACTTCCATAAACATTTCCTTTGCCTTATTTACATCGAATCCTGTCTCCTTATCACTAGCCTTGTGAACCCATATTTCGGCTTCTCACTATTTCCCCTTATCTTCTCCAGTAGTTATACCACTTCATGTAATATTATTGACACTAGGCCCATCTTCATGAGGCATCTTCTTGAGGCTCTGACCTCATCATTTAGATCTTCTATGTAGCTTGCTAGGTTTGAGTTTTTTTTTCTTGCATCTTTGTGATAATCACTAGGACATTTTCTATAACATGGTCAAATTGCCGACAATATTGATAGGAAGGGTGTGTTGGATTATGAAAATCATGTGTAAAAGGACCTACTTCGCCACAATTGTGATAGATGACCTGACCGTGACCCCTTCCAGCTCCTCCTCCTCGCCCTCTTCCTCAGCCTTGGAATCCTCCATGCACCATAGTTGCACCTTGATCTCAAGGACGTGTCTTTGCCTACATTCTATACACAGGGGTTCTATCCATCATCAATTCATAACTTTGACAATGGCACTCATCATGACCTATAGATTTTCAGAAATTACAAAATAATTGCTAGGGGTCTGTATAAACTTCTTTAGTAGATGAAAATTGTTTGTTGCATGTTGTCTTGTAACTTGACAAACAATGCACCACATTGCTACTCTCATGCTGGGCCCAACGGTGTTTTTTGGCTTCAAGGGGAGAGGGCCTCCCTCAATAAGATAATTCTGATAAACCAGGCAATGGTCCTTATCGTGACCATAGCCTTTGCATTTCAAGCACCAAACTTCTATGCGAATCATATTCTGGAGATCCTTTCCCTTCTTGAGGCTCTGCAACTCCATATGTAAGCAAGCCAGTTGTGGCTGAATCTGTTGCACCCCCAGATTCGTATCCTGAATAGGCGAATCTTCCAATCCCATAGTAATTTCTAATGCTTCAGCATGCATTCCAATTTTCTGATGTGAAAACGGCAATCTCAAATGGGGTAATAGAGAAGAAATGTACCAATCTATATATTGATCATTTGTACATATTAGCTTGTTGGAGTAGACACTCCAGTCTTTGATCAAATTCCCATGCAGACTCATTGACCATCTACTGGATCTCTTTGACCTTTGTCACTGACTAGGCTTGTGACTTAGGCTTCTTAAATTCACTATTGAGCACCTTCTTTGTCTCGTCCAGTGTTACATTTGGATGAGTCAAACAATACTTAATGTACCATCTTAGTGTTGTAACCATCTCCACTTTCTTCAAATCATCATTTGTAACTTGCTGTGACTTCCAGACAACATCTGCTACAAACCAAAACTGTTAAGGGTCTTCTATACCCAAATCCCTGAATATGGGCATCTTCAAAGCATTGGCCATGTTGAATAGTGGAGGTGGAGGTGGAGGTGTAGGTGTAGGTATGTGAGGCAGAGGTGATGGTTGAGGAGGAGTGGATGTATTTGGTATCCCTGTAATACGCTACCTTACTACTCGCAACGCCCCTAGAGGTGTCCTTAGAACACTACTTTCTTCATCATTATCAAATGCTCCCAACAAAGGACTATATTCAGCACTTGAATCTAGGTCTCTTCTGAATGCTTTTCAAATTAGCGTAGCTCCCGTAAGATCTCATCGAAACATGAATTCAATGGCATAACCCTTTTCTCACACAATAGCATTTTAATCCAAATATTCATGGATTTCAGATAATTACCTCTAGGTCTTTGAATAATTGTCATTCAGCTTCGCTATAACTTACAGATTTATCAATCATAAACTCAGTGATGAATCTGCCCAAAATGCTATCGATTTGGTAATCAACAACCCTCGCGATCTTGTTCTCTAAAGCTTCTAGACGCCTTACCAACTCTGGAGTCCACATAATAGGGTTGTCCAACTTCCACTTGCCTTGGCTATCTACCAATTTTGACATGCACTGGTGTAATTTGCATGGAAAAGAACAAAAGAAAATTTCATGCTCGTCTATATACAAATATTTATTCAGCCACTCTTCCTTCAACAGATGCAAATTCCTATTTTCCTGAGCTGCAAATTCGTGCAACTTTTGATCTGTTCACTTTTCGATTTCTTTCTTAGTTAGGAACCATTTATTTGACATCATACATTCCTCAAATAGATCCTGGTCCCGGCAATAGAACCATTTGTTGTCTTGAGGGGTCCTGGCCTAGGTTCAGAGTTAGTTGAGCCAAACAACAAAACCCTAAACTGCTGGCCCTTTTAGCAACAACTCACGTAGTGTAGGCCATAGTCTCACCCGAAGTAGTCTTAGGGGATGACAGAACCAGGTTTTTGCATCCAGTGGTCTATGTGATATGTTTCTATTACTTTTAGGGATTTATCCTAACCTTCGTGAACCCTAACCCTTAAAATGTAGAAATCACAGTAACTTATAGAAAACATAATCTAACCCTTCTTGAAACGCTTTAAACATTCATAACATCATGTAAGCTATCAGATCTACTATTTTAGCACACCAATTAAGTGTTTCTTTAGATAGATGCAGAAAACAGAGCAAATACACATAAATTGCATAAGTAATTATAAAGGCACAAATACACCATTATTGCTCCAAAATAATCTTTATTAGATATGATCCTTTTGTTACAGACTCTTCTTCCCTATGCACATAGTTGCAAGGGCCCACATACTCAGCTTGTGGACCTACCAAGATCTCCACGCACACAGCCGCAGCAGCCTTCCCCTTCGCTTAAGTACAGAAAATAGACTTTTCTACTTCAGACTACTTGCCCATACAATGATCTTCAATTATCTGACTAACTTCCTATGACTCGTTATGATTCCTTTATATAGCTTATTCTTCTACAATACCATTGTTCGCGAACCATGGGCAGGTCACAAAACATCCTATATTCTAACAAACTAAGGGACTAAAGTCCCTTTTGACTCCTATGACCTTCACACTTTGCTCCTCAAAATTCAGAGACTTTACATAATTAACAAAATTAGTTACAAAATTTACCCGAGGGACCCTATCCCAATAGCTGGTATGCCTCAACGGAAGGTGGATAAGACCTCGGTGAATCTAGTTGGACGATGTTGGGTTGTGTTATATTCTTTCCACGACTAGCCTATGTAGCTTACGGTGGGGGGAAAAACCGCCCCTTTGTTGTGCCGATTGTGCAGCAAGGTGGTCACATGGGGTTTTACGGGGGTGGGTAGCCCCTCTAGGAATTTTTTTTAGACCCTATATTAGGTTAGGCAAACCTACCTATGGTTTTGTGCATAGTTTTTGTACATGGTTTTGGATGCAATGGTTTTCGGTCCATGGTATTGGATGCTTCAACATGTATAAATATGTATTGTAACATTGAAAGGAACATAATGAAAAATCAAGCTGGTAGTCCTAGTTTTGGGATCTAGGGGAAAATCTCTGTGTATATGTGTTTTATGTGTTATGATCTCGCATTGTTTATTTTCTGTGTTTTAGAATTCGTATGCAGGTAATTTCTGTATGGGGTTAAAACCTATAGAGGAGTCCCTTCCTGCAAATCAACAATCCCTAGAATAAAACATGCTTATCTTTTCATTTATAAATCACTACCTATCCACATGTAAAAGACAAGTTTTAGTTGAGAAAGCTAATATATCTACTATTAAGGACTACCTCTATGAAATGGATTTCCTTTTAAGCTATAGAAAAATTAAGAAAACAAGATAACAACTACAGGTGCTTCCAAGAAAACACAAACAGTTATCTATCTAAGAATGAATCTCAATATATGCAATAAACAAAAGACAACTATGTTTTTGGGGCTGGGAGAGTGGCTTCCTCTAATCATAATCCCATGAGGGAAATGAGATAGGGGCCACTGTCAGAAGCCTTTCTGGTACAATTTCCTTCACTAAACTACAACACTAATCTATCTCTTTAAACAAATGGACACAAGGTAAAGAAACAATTCAAATAACTTGCTAAGCTAAACAAAAAAAAGAAGAAACAAACAAACAAACAAACTTCAATAGCTAACTATCATTCTAAGCTAAGAATACAGCTACACAAGAGGAACTTTTGCCACTAGGGTCGGGCCCTAACCCAAGATCTTTAGCCCTCTTAATCAAATAAATGTTGGATCAAAACAAAATTTCTCATTATCATAAAAATGTCAAGTACATCATAACAATAATAGTCAAAATGTTTTAGTTCAAAATGGCCTCTTGGCTACAAGAAAAAATAGAATAAAATGAGTCCCTTGGCTCTCTTATTTATAAACAATTGGAGCTACCAGCAGTTCCCTAGAAAATAGTGATATCTGAGTCCCTAACTCAATAATAACTCTTCCTTGACTATCACTAGCGTGGATGCCAATGAACTCAGTTTGCTTGCACTAGTAAAAAATGGCTAATTAGTTACTAAAAAATGACTAAAATTTGCATATAAACGACTATTTTTCAGTCAGTGACCAATAGTAGCTAATTTACAGTATCTTATAACGTGAACAACTTTTAGTCATTTTTAACTTTCATTAATTGGTTGTCTCAATTTTATCGTCTAGTAGTATATTTAGTCATTAATTTAGCCATCAATTTCCACAATTAATAACGAAATATGCAACAAAATATATTACTATATGATCACTCAAGAAAACCCATTAATAACCAAAGAAATATGACCGAAATGTTTGTTGTGTTATAAGATACTGTAAATTAACTACTAATAGTCATATATATGCAAATTTTAGTCATCGTTTGAAACCAATTTATGACCAAAGAAATATGACTAAATTTTGGTCGTGTTATAAGATACAGTAAATTAGCTACTAATAGTCATATACATGTAAATTTTTGTCATCTTTTGAAACCAATTAATGACCAAAGAAATATGACTAAATTTTGGTCTTGTTATAAGATATTATAAATTAGCTACTAATAGTCGTATATACGCAAAATTTAGTCATCATTTGTAATCACAAATATCTAATTTTCAATAGTCCTTTTGTTTTTTGGTAGTTTCATATTCATTATATAAACGACTGATTTAGTAGTTTATATTCATTTCATTTACTTTCATTAATAATTATTATAAACAAATAATTTAGTCATGTATTCAATTTATTTATGTTCATCATTAATCAATATAAACTATTAACTTAATAGTTTTAGATTGATTTTATGTGTTCATTATTAATCAACATAAATTAATATAATTTTGTGACTAAATAAAAAAAAAGGTCATACAATGTGCATGTTCATCTAATATGAAAACACAAAGTTACATATGTTAATTACAATACTAAATAATATCATGTGCAACTATAAATAATTTCAACCACAAATTATATTATATAAAATGTCAAGTATTACAATATGAGTTTCCAACTTCATATTGGTTGGACTACAATTTACACATGAAATATTGTTTCATCACTTCAAAACATTATCATTGTGTTGTGGAGGCATTGCAAGTGAATTCACCAACTCTGAATACTTGACCATCAATCTTTATGTGTGCGTCTTATGTGAGATATTGGATTTGAGGGTATCACTAGACTGGTTCTCTTCTGTCTCTCTCTTTGCATTTGTCATTACAGTGTTATTATTCTCCTTTCTTCAATTCCTGCTTCTTACCATCAATATTGAGTTCATCTCCTGAAAACGAAAGAAGATAAAATGCAGAGTATAAGACATGAAAGATGATAAATACTGGAATATAAACTAAAGTAGACTATAAAAAAATTATACAACATATACCTCAACATCAACAATGTCAATGCCATCAATAACCTCAACATCAATAACCTAGCTTGAAACACCTCAAAATACTCAGGTTATTACAATATAGGTATAATATGATTGATTATATTCCAAGGGTCAAAACTATAGGGTTGCATCCATGATATTATTTGTCAAGTATCTATGCCAATGAGAGCATGAAAAAGTATTCACTCATTAATTCAATGGAAACATACCTGGTAGGTTTTGGGCCAACTACCTCAAAAAGTTCATATAACTAGCTTTCCACCATATAACGAACTCACCAAGACTTATCCTGTAAAAATGGGCATAATTTTAAAACATATTGAGATGAGTTTTAAAATTGTGCATTAGATGCACTAAGAAAACATAGACAAAAAATAAAAAATCTTCAAATATGTAATTAGTTTATACAAATGAAAATGAATATAATGGATCTATTGATGTCATCAAGAATACAAAGTGAAAAATATAAACATAATTGATATTCCAAATATTAAAAAAATCCTAGGAACTCTATTGGATAATAGAAATGTTGTTCTCATCATTGTCCATGCCTTTCAAATCTAAATTTATAACAGGCTTGAAAATTTTTCAACCTATAGGTAATACTTAATTATTATTAAAGGTTCACTACGCCTACACTATTCAAGCACAAGATTAAGATTATTATGCTTAAAGATTTACTAAGCCTCCACTATTCAAATATGTGATTAAGATTATTATGATTAAAGTTTCAATAAGCCTCCACTATGCAACCATGATAGTAAGATTGGAGGAATCACTTTAATTCAATTAACAGTAAAGTTCATAACATTAGTTTTAGTCAAATCAAGGTCAAAGGTGTATCAAATAAACATGTAAGGATAACTTATGCATAGAAGGCATGTCAACGTAGTTTAGGGAACTGGAGTCACTAAAATAAAGGCCATGTTTTGTGCATCTTAACTCCAAATAATTTGATGTTTCTTTTGGGTACTTGTAATGATATACAACTATTTGACAAATGAAACTAAAAGCTATAATACTTAGTTGTTTTAAATACTTGAACAACCAGTATTGAGCCATAGACTACAATGTTAAAATTATTGATTTTAAAATACTTGAATAGGTTGAATTGGTGGCTTTAGCTAAAATAGATGGGATAGTAGGAATCAAAACTATTCCTTGTCTCCACATGTAATGTTATTTTTTTCTCATCTGAAAGAGGAATCCATATAAATTTTCAAGAATCAACATTCAAAATTGTTCTTTGTTAAGTGACAAGTAATTTCTATCCTCATATGTCTGCCCAAGTCTTAATACATTGCTAATTACAAAGCATGTAATTATCATTTCACTAGGAACTAGCAACATTAGATGGTAAAAAATGTTTCAACTTTAACCCAAGGATATATAAGAACATTGCAAAACATATATTGTTTATTGACATCCATGTGCCAATTTCAATGAATGCATGAATTCAAATTTTCAAATTTTGATAGTTATACTTCCTTGCATGGACTAAGCATCAAACAAGAGTGTTTTGGTTCAATAATAAAATTTGATTTGATTTTTGCTATTCAACTATAGCAACAACAAATTTAGGTTATGCATAAGTACACACAATTCTAGTCAACAATGCAAGGAGTATTTTTGTAGAGCAATGACAATATTTTGATCTACTGAGGAGGAATAGTCATCAAATGTCAACATTTCTTCAAAATTAAATTAGAAACTACAAGACATGCTTGGAAAGGATGTTTATACAATCTCGGTATACATTAGTTGCATGGGCCCTAAAGGGATTGTATACTAGAAATCTTTGAGCGAACTTTAAAATCAAAGGATATCCACTTCAAGGATTGCACTTTTACCTTGACACTACCTACAAAATGAGATGCATACTTCCTCCAAATTGATACCAATTACAATCCCCATAGATCCTTCTTTAATAAGAGCACAATCTCAGCTTTTTGGTCTATGTTTAGTTCCCAAATTCTCTCAACCCCCATAACATGACCAATGCTTTAAAACTCTGAATCATCTTTGGGTCAAACTGTACTTAGATAGGATTCAGTGGATGATTATGCTTATAAGCCATTTAACTAAAAAATTCCATAACATATGATTAATCAATAAAGAAACAAACACACACACACATCAATCATTCAATGTAAATTCAAATCATTAGAGACCAAATATGTAGAGTTTGTTCATGTATATACAATTTAAGGGTGAATATAACAAAATGAAACTAATAACAATGTATATCCAAAACAAAATACATAAATAGTGAGGCTCTAGATGGCCTCTAGAGTCCAAGAAAAAACATGCCACTCACCCATATGCCATGTAAGGGTGAATATAGAAAAATGGCACCAAGTGCAATACAAATATGAAACAATATACACAAAAAATGATGCTCTAAGTGTCCTCTAGAGTCCAAAGAAGAACATGCTACAAGCTACTACGTAACAATGTTTTATGGTTTCACGAGGTTGAGGGGCTTCAAAGTTTTTGAAAAATTACTTCATCCTCTAGATTTTGTTGCAACCACACCTAGATTGGTTTGGTGCATAACCAAAACTAGTCAATTTGACAATATTGGTTTCCAAACTAGTCGTTTCAGTATGGGAAAGGTCTCAAACCAGTCCAAAGGCTAGTTTAAAGGGTTCTATTGTAAAATTGATACCGAATTACATGATATCAAAATCCTTTTATGTGGTTTACCAAATTGGAAACATGTCCAACAACAAAACTTAATGTGTTTTGTCCCAAATGTCCATATACTAACCAGATACACACAAAAAGGTCTACTAACAAAGACTTCATTAAGTAAGGCATTATGCCATAGTACTGGTAAATTCCAAGTGAAATAGAAAAACCATAAGTTAGCTAAAATTCTGTGAGCTTTCCAACGGTGCCACAACGTACCTTACTCAGGACTCCCGTGATGGATGTAAAGGAGAAGGCCATGGAAGCACTCAAAAGCAAAAGTTAGTGAGTGGGAGCACGTTTCTTAATAATATCAAAAAAGGGGATCTACAAGTCAAGAGTTGAATAAATTCAACCCAACACCTCTGTATAGAAATCTACCACACATACCACAGTCTATGCACTAGAATGCTAAGTAATCTACTTTTGTGGTTAGATAAACAAGCAAGAGGAAGGGTTTTCCTAAGTATGAAGACATGTATGAGTTATTTTCCTATGTTCGCATCTAAAAGGCCTCTGGGTTCAACAATGCCTTAGGAAGAATAAGAGGCAATAGATTCGGGTTATGGGATTCAATTGGCAATAGAATGCCCCTTCATCGAGAGAATAAGGAAAGCCTAAGTTGCTGGATTCCAAGAAGAAGCCATTGTCATCTTCCTAGAGAACATCATAGATATTTTCTATGGATTGAGGCCATTATTTTGATGTAAAGAGGAAACATGGTGTACTTTTCATCTTTATGAATGGATCAATCTTTTAATTGAAACTAACCTCAAGAAGTAGACCAAATGAGTGAACTTTTTTATCAATTAGCTGAGTATTGCTTATGTCATTTTAGTTCTTTTAAAGTTTGGTCTTTAAATGATGATTTTAAACATGAACCTTTAGCACTAATTTTAGATCAATGAGTAAGAAGTTGACAAGTCCCAACATGTTCAAAGTCGTCCATATAAAATTCCCAACATGTTCAAAGTTCGTACCCTAGTAGTTTGATCACGATTGAGTAAGTGAAATATAAAGTTTGAAACCAAATGAGAAGGAACTTGATTTACCAGGTTAACAACTTGAAATCAAAGTCAGATTTAAAAGTGGGAAAAAGGCCTTTATCTTGTCCATACACAAAATGAGAGGCCTGAAAGCACACTGTTGTTTCTCAATTTGGAACAAGGAAAAGCACTAGGCTAGAAAAAGATTGTTTTTGTATCATTTCTTGTTGAAGACATAATTGGCGTTCACCTTTTTTTTTCCTCTAAGGCTCATTGGATGACTAAAAAATTGGGTGATGTCATCTCCTACTGTTTTATTTTTATGACCTTTAGATTTCAAATTATTCCGAAGAGTATTCACTAATGGATTAGAAATGGTAGCTATAAAACAATGATATATTCAAGTAGTCAATACAAGTCTTATTTCCAAGAACAACTTATAGATATCCTCCTTATCTAAGGCAAGTTCAAGATGGTTTTCCATGGCTATGTTAATCTGGAAAATATTGCTCAGTATTTTATATTATTAATTAGCATTGAAGGAGGAAAATGCAAGCAACAAATAGAAGGAACAAATGGTTGGAGTTATTCCTGTGTAGTTGGAAAATAATTGTTAACAAGACATCAGTTGCACAGAAATAGTATTGAAAGAGGGTCTTCTGTAGGTAGTTTCAACATTACAGGTCGTCAAGAAACATCATTTCAACCAGTAAAATGGTATTGCATACAACTACTTCAGCCTCGAAAAGGTTTCAGAAATTCCACCTGGGCCATGCTCTAATAAGGTGAATGCTACAGTAGTATTTTGCTACTAAGATTTGAAAGGTTCTATTAGTGTCACGGAGGGGTAAGATAGATATTTCATGATGATTTCCAGCACTGTTTGAAATAAAAATAGAGGATGTTTGGCAACAGAATTTATGCCAGTCCTCCACTCTCAATTCTGGTATGATATAGGAGGTCATGAAAACATGGAAGCTGCAAATTTATGCATTGTTGATTTTTCCAAAAACATATGACCAGATTTCCTTTGGTCAATGTCATGTTGTCTTCTATAGGGTGTTTGATGGACATGGATGAAAAGTTGCTACCCATTTTGTTAATGATAATCTATCAAGGTTCATTGTAGAGAATCTTGATTTTCCTTTAGCACTAGAGAAAGAAATTAGATTTTTTTTTTTTTATAGAGATAGGCAAAAATTTTCTAAGTCTTGTTTACTTCACACTGTTCTCTCATCAAGTACAACAACCCTAACTACAATGGTTTCTGGGAAAAATATACTAGTTTTAAATGATGGATATTGTCAAGTTGTTTTACCTAGGCATGGATGGGTTGTGGATATGTCAAGGGATCACAGACCTTGTTGCACAAGATAGAGAAGACATATTCAAGGATTAGGAAGACATGTGGATGATGTCTATTTGAATTTTCAGTTAAATGTCACAAGGGTTTTTGGTGATTGGCATACAAGGTATGAAAGATCTTACTGTTGGTGGTAGGCATTTGAGTGCAGAGCCTGAGGTAAAGAAAAAAAAATTGTCAAAATACGATGAATTTCTTTTCATGTGTCTGGGAAGTTTTACAAGCAAAAATGCAGTTGAGTTTTCCAGGCATAAGTAGCAAGAACACACTGATCTGAAAACATGCTACAAACATCTTATTGATGAAGCTATAAAAAGTAAAAATGTGGACAGTTTTACTATGTTCATGGTTTGCCTCCATTCTGAGCCTCCCCCCAATATCATTATCAATAGACCACACATTTTGAAAAAGTATTTCTATAGAATATTTGTGTAGCCTGCAAGGCTTTTTAGATAGCTTGCATGAACAACATTATTAGGGGTTGATGTAAATCTAATAAATAAAGGAGAGTGCACTAAATAATATAATAATGAATTGTTGCCATTCATGTACAATTCATACCACAAATATTGTGGTTTCATCAATGATGAAAAAAGAAGACCCAATGAAAACTTCAGCTGAAGAGGAAGTTCAAGGGGAAATTGTTCAGAAGAATATCAATCAACATCAAGGACATGGACCTGACAAAATCAATCCTCTCAGAGGCAGAGATCAAATCAAGGCCAAACCTCTACATCAGTTGCTCAGGAAAGAAAAACTACAAGCTCAGTTGTTCACTATGACATCTTGTCCCACAAAGATTCCAAACCTTCCCCATAGTTTATTGATTCCAATTTTAAACACATCTGGTGGAAAAGTAAACAAAGGGAAAATCCAAATATATAGATGGAACATCAATGCTTAGTAAATACAGCTCATTTCTAGAATTTTTCAATTTCCATGCTTTTCAAACTGGATCCCCTTCAAGTATTATTTGGGAATGTTAATAACATTAGGCCACCCATCATCTATTGTTTATTGAGGAATATTAAAAATAAAATGGCTTCCTACAGTTCTCAGTGGTTAAACGTGACTAGTAGAGTAGTGCTCATAAAAAATGTCTTATCCTCTCTTCCTCTATATAAATGCTCAACTCTTTTGCAAAGAGATAAAAATGTTTTAGTCTCAAAGAAGAAAATATAACTCTAAAAAGTTTCATCATTTAACCTGGAACATGATCCAAGCTCTGAAGGACAATGTTATTCTGGAAATTAAGGACCCTGCTCTCATGAATATTACCCTTGGTGCAAACTTCCTCCAGTGGCTTATCTTTAGGACCCACAAATGGTGGAAAGAAATAATAGTCACAAAAATATGTTTTCCCCAACAGAAAAAGGTCCTAGAATCCTAATAAGCCTCTCCTAGAGGAGCAAGGGTCACCAATCTTGTGACTGTAAAGAAGTAGGCCCCCTATTACAGTCCAATCTGAAATGGATTTTAGGCAATAGAAAAATGATAAAAATATGGGAGGATGATGTAATGGGAAGAACCACTGCTTAAGAACAAACATGAGTTAATGGAATTAAGAAATCAGATGATGGCTTAGGGAATCAAAACTATTTCAGATCTCTCAATATGTGATGAAGAAGATGAAGGCATATGGTTGGATGGAGAACTATGTCTACTCCAGATAAACTTCTCCCTCAACTGGTTGTTTTCCAAATGCAATTGAATGGTGTAGCTCATGTAGACAAACTCACTCTTGATAGCCATGGATGGGGTAAAATGTACTGAATACACAGTAAAATTTGGTTACATTGCTATAATTTCATAGATGTTTCCATCTCCCTATACCAAGATAGAAAATTACATATAGAAAAATGATGGTTTGCCAAAGGTGAGTATTTTTAACTAGACCATAATTCATAGCTAACTATTGACAGTAGAGAATTTATGAAACATGATATTCAAGACCCCTGCAGATGTGTCTTGCATAAAAAGTTGGAAGAGAATCAAAGATATTTCTTCAATTGCAACTTCACCATTCAAATTTGGCATTATTCTTTTCAAGATATTGATAGTGGAAAGGAAATGCCTTCAACATGGGCAAAGATGTTCATATTTAGGAATCAAACATAATTTTCTCAACCATTTTTGCTGAAGAAGTTGATAAGTACCAAAAACCTCATCAAACTAGCTAAAGTATCTATTGAACCTGAAATTCAAAATCTCAACTCTACAAACTTTTCACAACTTTTCTCTGGGCCCTCATTGATCCAAGAGCTCAGTGTTGTTGCACATAACCAAAGCTTCACATCTCACGGTCTAGCATTATCCTTGTCAGAGATGTAGTTTCCTCATATTAAGCTAATTTTGTTCCCTTTACATATTTACTTTGACCTCATTAATCACCTTTTACAAAGTCTAATAGCCATTTTATTGTTACTTTGAACCAAACTAGATCCTCACCAAACTTTGTAATATGCACATAGTTGTTTTACTTTTGTAAATTTTTTAAACATGTCCTCGTTTATTTTACTTTGTCTTGGTTAGTGAATTGGAAGTGGTAATGAACCATTGCAATAGTTGGCCTTCCAAAGCCAGCCCATTAAAACAATGAAAGGCTATAGTGAGAACATCAGCAAGGGGGATGCAAGGAGAACTTGGGAAGTTTGTAGAGATGAGAGCTCAAAGAGTGGAGCCTAGTTGAAGATTGGTGGATAGAATAAAGGAGATTATCCATGATGAGCGAAGGTTTCTTTGAGCCATGGCCATCTGCTTTTCTTAAGTGAGTAACAATGCATGAAATTTTTGGGCATGCATAGCTCACTCAGTAATGAATTTCCCGATCATAATGAATTCCATAAATCTAGATTTCATGGTTGGGTTTCTAGGGTCACTTCTTTGTGTCTCCTTGATTCAATGTTGTGTGAAAGAGAATCACTATGTTAATGTTTCAATTTGGGAAGTGTTTCTTTTTCCATATCACATTCTACAACAATGTCTGGCTCATTGATTAGTTCTAATCCAAAGTTCATTTATATTGAAGAGTGAGTATGTATTTGTACACCTGTGATAGTATATGGAAAAGAGAGCACTAATGTACTCTACAACATGATATGCTCCAAAATTTTCCCAATATGCTGCCCAAAAGCCTTGAATTTTGGTGCACATAGCCCCAAATGGTTTCCAATGTGAGTAGAAGGGTTCCCAACTTCCATACTCAGCTCCCCATAAGTGGACACTCCACAAAAATCAATTAGTATCATTTGAAATTTTCCCTCCAAAGTGGGTGAAATTTCCACTAATAAATGATATTGTTCCCCTATCAATGGTGCATCCTTTAACTCCAAGTATCTTCTAATAACCAAATAGATCCTTCCAAAATTATTTTTAAAATGCCATATTGGTCATCCAAAGACCTCCACATTAGGCTTCAAAGCCTAACAATATCAACTCCATATAAGCAAAAGGGTTTGACCTTCAAACCCTCCATATAACACTAACCTTGCATGTGGACAAATGGACATTAAAGCGCCTCATTAAATAGGCAAGTAGAGCCTCCAAACCATTGGGACAAACCCCTGTTCAAGCATACAATGACAAGTTGGCCCTCCAAAATTTTCAAATTTAAGTCAATATGGATGGGTTGGCCCTATCTAAATTCATTCCAGCGCTCAAGGTTCAAATGTCTATATATATATATATATATATATATATATATATATATATATATATATATATATATATTATATATATATATATCTATATATATATATATCTATATATATATATATATATATAGACACACCATTTTATAACAATGTTATATCTTGTCATATAATTTGAGTGTTGTTCTGAAATTCTGTAAGTTTGTTCTGTTGTGCATGATATTCTTTAAGATCAGAATGCATCTTCTACATGATTATGTACTATATCATAGTGGAATTTTGGTTGTCAAAATTTTCCATACACTATAGTCTTGAACTCTAAATTCAAAATATGCTACAGTTATAGGTCCAAGATCTGCAATATGTACTGCATCCTAATCCCTGTTGTACCAAAACTTTCCATCACTGATTTACTCACCTAGGCCTCTGCCTTCTTCAGATTCGATCCACATTTAAATACTCCTATGAACAAATTCTATCCTCCACTCCTATGTCCTTTATATTTGCAACTACTGTAGCTGAGGTACAGTGAGACCAATATCAAGATGCATTAGGCCTCTGCTGCAGACTTTAGATTGTAACAATTTTCTACAGTACCTCAAGATTACAATTTATAACTACAGTAATATATACTAGTCAATAAGAGCTCCTTTACAAAAAATTTGTGCACTTGAAGTGTACCCATGAGCATGTAAAACTAAAGGCAGTGTGTTGCCTTTTCTTGAGTATGTAAAACTAAAGGTAGTACAAAAAGGATAATTATGTTAATAGCCTTGAATGTGCCTTAAGAAGCCTATGCATCTGCCTTCAAAGTCAAACTTGAGTCAAACGTTACACTAGACAAACATAGTTGGGAAATTGATCAAAACAACACATGTTAAGATTAGATTTGATAAAAAAGAGATGGTTGTATTATACATGTCATAATGAGAGCACACATAACATAGACCTATTATCTCAATCATAACAAGGGGAAAACCTGTGGATGAAACTCTCTACAATCCCATTGCAAGAGGAAGTTGATGGCAAATATTACAGGGTTAAGTTAGACGTTAGTGAGTAACCTTTGTGAGGCATGAAAAGGTTGACCAAGACCTTAAATGAGAAACAATATATCATGTCAATCCAGGAACTGACCTTATGTAGAGTTCAAGTAAGTGAGGATTTTCTTACAATCTCAAATTACAATAAATTGGAGACATAAGATGAAGCCTAAGAAGAAATTGGATGACACTTGTCACAATGATATTTTCCATGATTGGATTTATTTCACAATCCTATCATGGTGGACTGATGACAACTATGATTCTCTTGTGGGTGTTCATGGGTTTGTTTGTTGGCTACTCTTCTTCTCATCTATATAAGATGTTCAAGGGCACATAATGGAAAACAAACACGCTGAAGACTATGTGCATCTTCCCTAGCATTGTTTTTTTCCATTTTCTTGCCATTTTCTTCATCCTCAATGCACTGATCTGGGGTGAAGAGCCCTCTAGTGTCGTACCAATTAGGACAATGGCTACTTTGGTATTTTTCTAGTTTGTGATATTTGTGTCTTTGGTCTTTTTTGGTATTTACTTTAGCTACAAGAAACATGTAATTGAAGATCCTATTAAGACAAATAAAATTCCAAGGTAGATTCTACAGCAGGCATGGTACATGCATCCAATTTTCTCAGTACTCATTGGAGGCATATTACCCTTTACTGCACCTTTCATTGAATTATTATTCATCTTAACATCTATTTGGCTACATCAATTTTATTACATTTTTGGGTTTCTATTCATTGTCTTTGTCATCCTTATTTTTACTTTTGCATAGATCACTATTGTCCTCTGCTACTTTCAGTTGTGTAGTGAGGACTACCACTGGTGGTGGAGAGCTTATCTAACTTTAGGCTCATCTGCACTTTACCTATTCCTGTATGCTACATTCTACTTCTTTGGATTGTAGATTACTGTGGTGTGGTTTCTGAGAGGAGTTCGGATTTTCCACAGTGTTCATCTTTATGTTGGTCAACGTTTCGAGTCTAGACCCAGACTCGTCATCAGGACTGATGTACGCCAAGATGGACATTACAAACATTGTCTCTGGTATTTTGTACTTCGGTTACATGACAGTTCTCTCATATGCTTTCTTTGTATTGACAGGTACAGTTGGTTTCTATGCATGCTTCTAGTTTGTACAAACCATTTATGCTTTAGTGAAGATTGACTGAAGTTACTTGGGGTAGCCAAATTTTCCTCAAGGCTCAAATTTGCATTTGAGCAAAATCAAGTGGTAGAATGCTAGATGTCTGTTCTTTGCCCTAGTATTTAGGAAAATAGAATAGGAATTGTGTTGTGCTAGCAAGAGGAGATACTTGAGTGGATATCATTAATATCGCGTATTAGTTGGGTAACATGAGTTCATCATGTCAAATATGAATATCGAGGTATTTTCAAACCTATAAAGACGAACAACCAATGAAATTTAAAAAACTATGAGATTGATAAATTAAAGGCATGGAGCTATTTTGATGGAGTTTGTCAAGGTATTCCTAGAAACTATGGAGGAGGAAATACAATTATTGGATACAACCATGTTGTTGCTTTAAAGGCAGTATTCAGTGTTGACACTAATAATAGAGTATATATATTTACACTTTACTGATGCTAAATTTTTTGTT
This sequence comes from Pinus taeda, assembly GCA_000404065.3. NCBI lineage: Eukaryota > Viridiplantae > Streptophyta > Pinopsida > Pinales > Pinaceae > Pinus > Pinus taeda. Next base: position 90,455 of record APFE030004126.1, read on the forward strand.
GAAAGAGGTATAAACTTTCTTTGGATAAGGGATGATTCCAAGTTAATTGTAGAATGGGAAAATGGTAATTATAGGTTTGCTTCTAGGGTTATAAGTAGATGTATTCAAGAGCTAAAAATGAAGGGCATAAGATTTGATCTGTTCAAAGACCCTCAGACTACTAAGAAGATGAAAAGTTCCAATGTGGAAGACCAAATTCATCGCTCAGATGGTGCTCTCAGTTCTTCCATCCCTTTACCTTGAAAATCACCTCAAGCTTCATACTCTAATCATGGAAGTCCATTTATTATAGCTAGCTAGGCATTAAAATGCTCCAATAAGTACTTTTATGGCCTTCTCTGTTTCCAACGCATCATTGGACATCTGCTTGTACTATTCTCAATATCAGATTCAGAACACACCACAAATATGAGGTCATGATACAACATGAATTTACTATAACTGGGTGAGTTTGTTCTAGGTTTCTAGGCACTTGTGATGATTTAAAAGGCTAAGAAAAAAATGCAACTAGAGGATCATTCACTAGCAAATCTACTAATAAATCTTGCGTATGGAAAAGTTGTTGTTTGTTTATAATGTATGTAACCACTTCCATTGAATTGACTTAAACCTATATCCCTACTTAAAATGATGTCAATACTAGCTTTCCTCTATGGTCAGAAATAAAACAAAAAAATTGTAGTTCAATATATGTTTACTTCTCTAATCTTTGCAAGTGTTCAACAACAAAATTATCCATAATTAGTTCATCGAGCAGCTCTGTAATATAACAGTTCTACATAGGTCTACACTGGGCACTTGCTGATGCATATTAGTGCCAACCTATACTAGAATATTCTAAGATGATACTCACTCCACAGATCTGCAAGGACATGTTATAATCTCTAAGAACAAGTTGTGTGCAAACACTGCATTCTGTCTAAGATCAAACCTTCAATAACACTTTATTTTGTCATCGCCATGACGTAATAAATGTTGGTACATATCAGGTACCCTCCTTCCTATTGAAAATGATAGCATGATTATGAGAGAAATCTTTGATTTCCTTTTGAACCAATAAGATAGAATACAAAATATGAGTTGCATTGTCTTTCCAAGGCCGTTTTAACTGTAAAAATTAAAAATTTGCAATTAGTACCTTTTTTTCTAGGAAAACATCACATTGGATCCTACAGGAGTTTCTCATGTGTGATGACATATCAATAAAACTTTAATCCTAAGGTCGTTTATATTTATCATCAAAGGCTTCCTTCCATAAGACTCCCCTTGTATTCCAGATTCTAGAATATATATGCCAATCCATGTGAAAAATCTTAGATAGTATATGGCTCTAACTTGGGAGGAAAGTGCTACATACAGGAGTTTTTGAGAACCCTCAAATATGAACATATCAACATAGATTTGTTAAGGAAAAATAAATTATCCAATGAATCCACTTCATCATCTCAATGTTGCAGTGTCCCTTTCTTGTGTTTAGTCATCATGAAAAAAGTGGGATGTTAAAATAAGAGTACTCATAAGTCACCAAGTGTTGTTGCTAGTGGGTTAGTATCCTCATTCCCTTCCTTTCATACCATGGGATCATGAATTCTCAACATTCTAGAAAAAAAGCAGCCTATAAGTCCTTGATCACTGTGAAACTAGCATATTATGGTAGAGAAACCCTCCTTATCACTAATAACTTCATTAAATCCACCCTCTAAAGCTCTTGTGCAAAGTTGAAAACACCCACATTCAGACTCTCTTTGGTTTATGAAAAATATATTTTCATTTTAGCAAAGGAAAGGTTTTCTCCAGGGCCAATAACGCCCATGTTTGTATCATGGCTTGGGCTTGAGGAATGGTGCTCTTTCTTATAAGAAAAACCTTATCATGTTGTCCTTGGTGTTGATTTTGAATCAAACCTTTATTCAAAATTATAGATTCACAGATCAACCCTTCACAAGGTTGATTTGAGGGTCCTTTTACTGGTCTTGAAATCTCGTCTCTAACACTCTTAACCTTATCCCTCTACACAAACTCCTTCCCTGGGTCCTCATTACATGGCATGCATGAAGACTTTTAAGTTAAAATCCTCCAAATGTATGGCTATAAATGTGTAATTGTTTTGCTCAACTTCTGAGTCAAAACAACGATACTTTCATCAATATCATGAGCATGGTTTGGTGTCATGAGGTTTTCATTTTCCAATAGGAAATCCCGCCTTTCAACCCCCTGGACTTCATATCCTGGATCTTCTATGCACATGAATTGTTCAACCTAACTCATTTTTCTGCTATGTCCTTCTAGGATAGTGAGCATATCATCACATCCCATGAGGCCAATGATGTTGTCTCTTCTAGACCCTGGTTCGGATTCTTCATTTGTTACTACTGTAATACCACCCCTATCTCACTAGGTAGAAAACTTTCATGGTGGTCTCTGATGATGCTAAAAAGAGGATCATTCACCCAATACTACATGCCCATTTTCTTGTCTCCAATGGCTTCTTTAAGAAAATAAAATTGATCCTCATTTGGAGAAGCATCTTTATCACTATTGAAGGCATCAAACTGAAAATTTTAAGAATTTGCTTCATAGTCAGCGTTATCATCCTCAAGGGAGCAAATGGGACTCCCCATTGTAATATGGAATACACCACCATTTTATTTTTCTTCTCAAGATTCTTCAAACATGTATTTTACTCCCTTGTAGTTTCGACCAAACTATCCTTCAATTGGAAAAACAAGTGCCTCTTTATCGGACTGTTCCAATTCTTTATCAACTTTCAGGGTTTGTACATGATTTCCATCTAGTTAGTCATTGTCAAACTTCAAAGATCCATTGAAACAAAATATATATGACCTTTCCATGAGGTCTAAAATGCGCAATTTATTTTCAGGTTCGAGCCTCTAGGTGCTTTGTTGGCTACTCTTGTTCCAATTGTCAGTTTCAATGCAGTCATGGCATCTGAGCAGTCTGCATGATCCCTGATGTTTGTCATAGTTTATTTGTCACATTTAGGCATTAAAAAAATTGCACTGTGTTGGCTAAGGTGTTCGAATTAGAAATAACTCTTGTAATCTCAGTTTGAATGTTTTTCTCTATTCCATTTGTAGCAATATTGGTTGCATTAGTAGCAACAAGCCCCACATAGGGATAGAGTGGAAGAAGTCTTCAGCCCTCTTGATCCAAACTATGTGAGCAAGTATAGTCCCATTATTGAAAGCATTAGTGAACATAAATTGTCTACTTGGCCTTCATATTTTATGAATATAAATTTACCTGCATATCTAGAACCAACAGGCATCATTGAATGCTTATTGTAGTTGTCAGATGCAAGTTGTTTTTCGTTTTTTCACATTGTGACATCATTATAATTTTCTGGTATAATGGTGTGACTTATGTTAGTGCTAGATCCAACAACTTTTATTTAATTTGGCATTGCTATTTCTAAAGCTTTTATAGCACTAACACTATCAGTCAAATTCCAGCTCACTCTCACTTGAAGACAGCTTGTTCCTTCATCTGAATCATGTTCTCATTGGAAATCAATTAAGAGAATGTACTCAAAATCACTGTGAAAAATATGAAGTACCTCGATTCTCTAAAACTGAAAGAAGATTGATTTGTACTGAGTGATGGGAAAGGAAGCATGAATGTTGTGGAACTTTTATATAGTAATATTAACATGAAATCCCATGCTTTTTTATTTCATATATTGGGAGAAAGAGGCAACTTCTTAGGATTTAGTGGTGTAAGTCCTTAGGGCATAGGTATGTTTCTACACTAGATCCAAAAGGAAGATTAACATAATGGCTGGTAGAATGTCAACCAACCTTCCAATATAGGACTTCGCTCATAATTTTTGAAATATGGTTGCTAGGTTTGGGTCCATTTCCAAATGTTGTGACTAAATTTACATGGCTAGTAAACTAGAAACCTATGAGGGCCATATTAACAACAATAAATAGAATCAGAAAAAGAAAATATTTGTTTTCCACTATTTCAAGCTTCAGTGTTGGTATATCCTATGCAGAAACAAAAAGAAAGGTCAAGGGAAGTAGCTCCAAATTAAAATGAATAGATAAGAAGCAAAGGTGCATTCATACCAAAAAACAAGCTAGGAAAATTCATTTATCATTTGCTTCATAAAGCATTCCATCAATCAATTTTTGAATGGATGTTGATATATTCATTGAGTGGATAGTATTTTCAGAATGACAAATGGCATTCAGGATGAATACCTGGAAATACACTAATATCATCTTCACTTTATGACTATAGATAAGACAAATGACAAATTGTTATAAATGTAGGAATTCATGGAGAAATAATGCCAACAAAGTACACTATTTTCTAAGACAATTGAGACCCTTCATACCTAAGGTGACAAACCTCCTCAAGACACCTCATCTTCCTTGCTCTTCTTGGAAAGAAGTTACACTAAAGAAGGCTGGAACTTAGTATGCAAGAGGGGATAAAAGACATAATTGAAGACTTTCTAAGGAGTTGGAATTTTTAAACCTGTAGGCTGAATTTCTCTAATGCACTAGGGCCACTGTATTCACAAAATAATTGAGAGTCTAGCAGAAGATTCACCTCCCTTTTTGCAGAATTTGTATCCTAGTTTTTATATGTTTTCTTATTTAATCAAAAACTATTTCCCAATTGTCTATTAAGTTATGGATAAATTTCTTCATTTATCAAGATAAATTTTCAAGATTTATATTGAACATTGTTTGTTTATTATATTTGAATATAATGCAAGACAGTGACTTATTTCAAATTCTTGCTATTTTTCTATTTCCCGCATTGGTTTATCATAAAGATTAAGTTATTTACCTTTAGATGGTATGGAAATTTATTACCAACCTATTTAGTATTAAGGAGTATCTTGCTCTGAATTCAAGGTTATATAATCTTTATAGTTTACCTATGAACCATAGGGATTCATGTGAAAATTGTCCAAGATGTATTCTTGTGTGTTGTTGAATTCAATTGAATAATGCCCATGGATTTTTTTTCCTATTAATAAAAGTTAACGTCTACCACTTTCACTAGCATTTCTGGTATTTTAATGTATTCTTTGAGTGTCAAGGATTGCCATCCCATTCTCATTGCTACCTAATACATCATATTTTATTTTTTTCTATATCGTTTTGTGATGATATTTTAACTATATTGGTAACCTATTAGGGTTTTGAATTGGTAATCTTGCAGGGGGAACCAAGGATTTGTCCTCATTAGTGCTATAACTCTACTTAGGGTTGGTTTTGGAAAAGGAGTTAAAAAAGTCTACAATGAAGTATGTAAAGGTTAGATTAATGTGTTATTAGCCCTTTGTTAACTGTTGGCTCTTCCTTTGTCTCAAATTCCATGACCAAGAAGTATCTATTCTGTAAAGTCGACAAAAGACTTGAAACTAGCATCATCCATTGAGATACTCTACATCCTTAGGCCATCCATGTCACTTGGACTTCTACTAACCATGGATGTGGAAGTTAACTCTATAGGCAACATTAGTGTGACAACATGTCTTCTGGGTTTTCAACCCAGGTATGAGCATACAAAGCACTTTAATCACTTGACTATGTGCTCAATAAATTAATATTTGTTTGGTATACAATATATCACTTTGTAGTCCATTATTTCAAGGTTTTTAAAGGGAGAAGTAATTAAAATTTGACAGAATCTTGCAATTTTTTTAGATGCATCATATATTACTTCAAGAGACAATGAGTACATCATGGATCAAAGAGAGCTACAACAATCTAGTTACAAGAATACAAGGGAATTATCATCCTCATTAAGCCAAAAATTATAGCATATGAGTATGTGCACATGAAGGAAGGGATTGGAATGGAAACCTTGAACAAGTAAAACCAATTCTTGTTTAAAAACCCTCAATTCCCCAGAAAAGTAACCTTACACTAATAATTCTAATGTTCGACCAAATTTCTAGAACATGGAGATGCAAGAGCTGGGAAACACACTTGAGAGTCATATGCAGACACCCCCCCAAATTTTAGGGGGTCTCACAGGGGAGAGGGGGACGTTGGTGTCCATAGCATAGGAGACTCTAGCTCTAAATGACTAGAACTAGGAAGGGACTCAAAAGAAAAAAAATGAATTTGGCTTTAACAAGTAAAACCAGTTCTTGTTAAGACGCTTAAGTTTCCCTGGGCTAAGATGGGGTGCTTCCCCATGAGAACTAGCCTTACACTGATAATTCCAATGTTCCACTAAGTTTCTCAATGTCGGGATGCAGGAGCTGGGAAATGCACTTTGAGGACATGTGGAAACACCCCTCAAATTTTAGGGAGCATCATGGGGGATAGGGGATCTTGGGATCCCTAGAATAGGGGACCCCGTATTTAAGTGACCTTAACCATCTTCTTGGTTGTTAAATGTTGGATTGTAGGTTTCAACTTGGATGTTAAATACTTAAACAATAAACCCTTGGCTGTCAAATATCATAAACTGAGGCTGTTGACAGTTAAACATAGGCTAGCCCAACAAAATCCAAAATCAGAATGATGAATCTATTTGGTTTCTTTGGTTGTAGCTTTCTAATGCCTCCTCCTGGTGGCTTAGCTACAAACAACACATTGTTCTTCCTTGGCAGCTTGACTCTCTTTGCAAATGTTCTGAAACAAGTAAGGAACATATTTTTGAATCAAGTATTTTTTGATTTCATTTTTGGGATTGGGGTTATCATTGGGTATCTCTCTTTTGCAGGTGTATTGAAGAGCTATGAAGGAGAAAATATTATTCTACGGCCTGTATAGATCTATGGACTTCACAATGAATTCTTGTAGCCCCAAATGAACCATTGATATATGCATCTTACATCTGTGGCATGTAAATTCACAAGTCCATTGACCTAATCAACTGTTCTAGCTCCCAATTTGAAGAAACAATCTTCAGAGAGATGCTTCAATTGCAACAGGTTTGGCCACTTCGCTAGAGATTGTCCTCACAAGAAGGATACTCCAAGAGATGATGACAACAATAAAAACAATAACAACAACTAAAAAGGCAATGGAAATCAAAGGAACAACAAGCTCAACAACAAAGGAAAGAAAAATGTTCCTGCTGCTCAATATGGAAATGGTCGTCCTCCGAAGAAGTCAAGAAACTCCAACTATGAAGAAGTTAATGTTGTAGAAAAGCAAAAAGAATTTTATCTTATTTCTACCCTTACCACTGCCTCTCCTTCAAATACACTGGATCATTGGTTGATTGGTATTGGTGCCTTAAGGAACTTCACTGGGTATAAGGAGGCCCTCTCAAACTTGATTGAAAATAAGACAAATATGAAGATTATAATTGGGAATAATGCCACTTATCCTGTGAAAGGAATTGGGAATGTTACTCTTCACTTAAATGAAGGTCAAACCCTTCATTTACAAGAAATGTTGTATGTACCTAATCTAAAAAAGAGCCTGGTCTCTATTTGTGCAATGGAAGATAAAGGTTTCAAGGTGACATTCGTTAATATGAAAGTTCACATTTGGCAAAGGAACCCATTGGGAGAAATGTCTTGCGATACTTCTCTTCAATCCAAATTATGGCATCAAAGATTTTCTCACCTTCATTACAAAGCCTTACCTGACGTAAGGAAGATGGTCATAGGTATGCCCGAATTCAACATAAATCATGAAGGTGTGTGTCAGGGTTTTGCAACTGGAAAACACACAAGGGGACCATTCCCGTCAAGTTAAAGTCAAACTACCGATATTCTTCAATTGGTCCATTCTGATCTATCAGGTATGTTGCCCATAACATATTTGGGTGGATATTTGTACTATGAAATTTTTGTGGATGATTTCTCTCGCAAAACATGGATCTATTTCTTGAAGAAGAAGGACAAAGTGTTCAAATAGTTCTGCTCTTTCAAAACCATGGTTGAAAATCAAACAACGAAGAAGATCGAAAAATTGAGGGCTGATAATGGAACCAAATATGAGTCAAATGAATTCAATGACTATTGTAAAGAAGTTGGCATTAATAGGTATACCATTACTATATATATTCCTGAGCAAAATGGAGTTGCCAAAAGGAATAATTGAACTATCATAGAAGCCACCCATCCCATGCTTCATGACCAAGGCCTACTGAAGTTCTTATGGGGAGAAGCTACCAAATGTTGATTTGGGGTAGCATAAGATGTGCTCTAGCCACGAAGATTTGTGGAGAGGCTAAGGCACATGAGATCTCCAATACCCAGAAAGGGTTTGGGCAGATTCTAAACAGTTTGGGAGATATTAAAATAAATAATATTTTTAATGGAGTCCCTAAGTCTAAAATTAGGGAAAATAAAATATTATTGTGAATTAATATAAAAATATGTTAGAATGGCCCAAAAGTCATGGATCAAGCTAGACTAATCTTAGTTGTTGACTAGGGACTTAATCTTAGCGGTTTATTTGTCAACGAGAAAAGTATAAGAGGAGGCTTGAGGGTCACTTGGAGAATACACTGAATTGATCAAGATTTTGACTTTTTGGGGTAGGGTTTGCCGAGGAAGTTGAGAGAGTGATCAAAGTTGTAGCTGAGGGGCAGTGAATACAAAAGTAGAGAGGTAGAGATAGTACTGGGAAGATCAGCGCAGTAGCCGAGACAGAGGGACACAGAACCAACCAGAGGTTCACATGGAGCCAGTGTGGGTGATGCAGAGGCTCTAAGGGCTGATGCAAGGCTAGCTAGGGTGATTCTAGGTAGTTGTTGGGCCAGCAAGGGCTAACACAGTCCCTAGAGGCTGACATTGGGGTTTTCATGGGGCAGAATGGAGCTGAGGAGCTGTAGGAGTGTTTATTCGGGGTTTCAACTGGAATATCTGTCTCTGAAGGAGAGGTACTACTGCTGAGATTTTTCTTTGTTGGGTGAGCTAGTTTTGGCACCTAGACTGTATTCTAAAACTGCTTAATAATTAAAACCCTCAGATAGCTGCATTGATTTTCCTGCATTGGGTTTTTCGGGGACATTAGTCCAAAAACAACGGTTTCACTTGTGTGCTTGTTTTGTTTCCGTCAGTTGAGGATCTGTAATGTGTTGAGCATGAACTTGTATTTATTTTTAGTATTTACATGGTAAATAACTTGTCAATTAATCAGAATAGGTAAGCAGAAATAAATCAGAAAGTACATGAAGGGTTTCTAACAGATAAACTTAGAAATTCTAACATGGTATCAAAGCATGGTTGTAGATCACAGGAGAATTGAGGACATCAGCCAAGCAAAGAAGCAACAACATAAAATAGTTGTCCCAGGTGATAGAAGTTGTTCCTACCATAGTAGCAGCAACGAAGGAGTGACGCAGTGCCTATGTCATCAAGGTTGATCTGGGAAGAGGATCAACACAGTGCTAGAGAGGAGCATATTCAACTTGCGTAGTGCCCGATCATCCTTTTCACTCAGGAAGGATTGACGCCCATGGCTGGGAGGTGTGAATTTTGCTGGTACCAGGATTGCGCAGAGCTTGGGAGCTCTAACGTTCAGTTTGCTAGGGTTTAGCAGGTTGTGGGTAAGTTGCAGAGTGGAGATGGTGGGGTACTGTAGTCAGAACAGTACCTAACAGGGCAAGACCAAGGAGGAGGGAGTTGCTATCGAGGATTTCTAGCCAAGAAATCTGGATCAGTGGTGTACCTTCACTAACGATCAAAGTGGGGGCATCTCGACATTGGCAGAAGGGTTTTCCAGGAGGGAAATTGAGGCTCAGAGGGAGTCACACTAAGAACTTCCAGGAGGGAAGTAGAGGAGTTGCAAAATGGTAGTGCACAAAGTAAGAGACTAGGACAGATAGGATGGAACCTCAAAATTCGTAGTCTAGAAGGCCAAAATCTTATTCATCCTTGATAGAAATCATGTCAAGTACTTCGCCTTGAAGACGATAGTGGTTCTAGTTGACCTAACTGATAATGATAGGTATGAGGATGCAATGGTGATGGCTAAGAGCATCATCCTTGATGGGGTCAAGGACCATGTAGTACAACATATTGTCGAGAAGAACATGGCATAGGAGATGTGGGAGGCCCTAACAAAATTGTATCAATATACTTTTGTGCAGAGGAAGATGCTACTAGAAAATTAGTTGTGGTCATACTAGATGAAAAAGGGAGAATAGATCGACACCTTATTCGGTTGATTGAAGGATATCTGGGGTCACCTAACTTCCATAGGGGCTATGTTGGATCCAGAATTGATGGTGAGAATAGCTCTAAACGTAGTCTCAAAAGACTGGGAGGTGTTTGTCCAGAGCATACAAGGTAGGGCAACCCTTCCGGATTGGGAGGAACTATGGGTGACACTTCACCAAGAAGAGATCAAGAGGGTGACCAAGGCAGGAAGCAATGACAGGGGGTTGAGAATCAAGAAGGAGTAGGAGGTGGATGCTACCCTAACATATGAGGGAAAGCAGGAAAAGCAACAGAAGAAGGACCTCTCCAAGGTCAAATGCTTCCACTGTGGGGAAATAGGTCACTATGAAACCCAGTGTCTAAGGAAGAATAGCAAGGGAGAGGCCTCTGAGACCAAGGTTGCACCAGTAAGGGTAGAGAAGGAAGTGGAGACAGATGATGACTATGCCATGAGTGCTCACACGCCACTTGAGCGAAAGTGGGGAGACATCAAGCTATAGTCAGATGGACTACATGCGATGAGGGGTAGGATCCTCGAGGTACCAAGCCTCTTGGATTAGAACCTGCTACAAGATCCCTGAAGAGATGTAGCAGTACTGGTGGATGTTAGTATAGATAGATGAGGATGGAGCGACAAAGGAAGCTACAGTGCAAAATTCCCAGGACAGCGTGAGGCAACAGTGCGAGGTGCATGGAGTGGTTGCAATAGCGCAGAGGTCAGAGAGGGAGCACTTGTCAGCGACAGAGGGAGTATCAACTTCATGGATGTCTCTAGCTTGACAAAGATGTTAGATTTGGGAGATCATTTACTTACTTCTCAGTAGCTGAGTTTCAGTGCAACAGTGAGCAGTGACAGTGCTATGGTTTGCACAATGCAGCAGGATGAGATGGAGCTATCGTACAAATGCATTAGTGGCAGTGGCAGGGCCATGTGTAGCAGTACAAGATTTAGTAGTGCAAATGACAGGTAGCAGGCCTAGCATCAACACAAGGACCGATGCTGGATGATCAGAGTGATGCTCAACGAGGAGTATTGCTAGAGCATAATCCTTGCTAAGAGAGAGTGTTGATTTGGGGTAGCA
>APFE030004126.1:107155-120206 GCA_000404065.3 Pinus taeda
GGCTCCCTTTGGAACACCATCAACCTCTTCAATGGTTTTAGAGCTTCCACAAACCTCTGGTTCAAGTGTATGCTTATGAACACCTTCTTCCTGAAAATGATGTTTCAAGCTATTGCATTCCCCATGAATACAATCTTTACACTTTTGAGGTAGAAGACCTTAAATGAAACTCCTTCTTGAAATTGTTTCAATTATCTTCATGGCAGCTTTGGAACTTTCTCCATAAGCTTTTCCACAGCCAAGACCCAAATACTTAGGCCTTTCCTCAACTATCATTGGCTCAACAATACCCTATGCATGTTTGGCCAAGCCCTTTTCTCCATAGCCCATCTTGGACATTAACTTGGAACCTATGCCTCTGGCATGTTTTTCAAAAGAACCAATATAAACATTCTAAGAAGAATTCAAAGACAAACAGGAATTGTTTACCTCTTCTTCAAGCTGATACTTGACCAAGGCTTCTTCGGCAATAAAGAGCTATGTCTCCAACTCATGCATCTTTTCCAGGTTCATATTTGCAATATGAAGTTGTCTCTCCATTTTCTACAATTTGTCAGAAAGCAACTGTTTCTCTTCCTTCATGGAATTCAACTGCTCTTGTAGTATGATGTTCTTCCTTCCATCCTCATACATTTCTCTCACCATATCCATCATGGTTAACAATTCTTGCTTCATGTCTCCATCAAAAGCTCTTGTGAAGAAAGAAGAATTTGAGGACTCACTTGTAGAAGTAGTCATTATCAAAATGAACAAAAGAAATTCAAACAAGATTAACAAAGAGCATATTCAAGAAACCTTTTGCAAGAAACCTCTTGTGCTTCAAGGATTGCTTTGAGGTCCTTTGGGATAAGAAGAATGCCTTCAGCCCTTCTTCCTTCTTGTCCTCTCCCAAACTTAGCTAACAATAGCTTTCACCTCTACAAACTGAACCAACAGTCAGTTTACAACAATCAAACACCTTTCAAGTCAACAAAGCATGTAGATTGCTCTTTCAATCAAACACTCTGATATGATACTACCTACATCATGATACTATCTGCTCTGGTATAACTTGCTATGATATAACCAGCACTGATATAACCTTGTTGGAAGGTGGGGTTAATCAACCTGATGCTATGATACCACCTTCTTTAAAGGTGGGTTTAATCAACCTAATGCTCTGATACCACCTTCTTTGAAATGGGGACCTAAAGGATTCTTGTCAAACTTACAAGAACCTCTCCCACTCCAAAGCTTATATATTCCCAAGATATAGCTTATGATTAATAATTTGTAGAATAAATATCTTGAAATAGGTGTATGCTTGTGTTTGTACTTTAACTATTAAGTGCTTTAAGTTTATTTGCTTGAACTGATATAAAACATATAGCAGCAAATACAATGCAGCAATAAGAAATCACACATAACAACAATATAATATGGAGTTCACCCAAACCTCTTGGGCTACGTCTCCTTGATCTCTAATCAACTCAATTAGAATCTTTGGGATTATGGCTGAATTCTTTTACAAGTTCCACACTCAACTCCAATAGGTTACGACTAAACCATTGGGCTTAGAATACCATTTTTATCCTTGGCCATTTGGCTCTTTGGCTCTCGGCGCTTGGCTCTAGCTCTCAGCTCTGGCTCTGGCTTTGGCTCTGGCTCTCAGCTCTGGCTCTGGTTCTAGCTCTGGGTCTCGGTTCTGTCTCTGGCTCTTAGCTTTGGCTCTGGCTCTGCTTCTTGGCTCTAGCTCTCAGATCTGGCTCTCAGATCTGCTCTCTGGCTTTGCAACTTTTCTGTGCTCAAGCTCTCCGGCCCTGCAACTCTATTGCGCTCAGCTCTCCAAAGAAAGACTAGCTTCTTTGCTTGGCTCTCTGGCCTTTGAGGAATCCTCCAACTCTGTAGCTTCCATCTGTTCCTCTGTCCCCAATCATGAGGAATCATTCCTTTTCATCTCTATGGCTCTCTACATTTTCCATAATGCATTCTTGTTCCACAACGCCCCCTGATAGTGTGGCCCAAAATGCTTTAAGAATAGGAGCAATTTTCAATTGAAAAGGAACCAGTGGCCTTTCTCCTACAGAAATCCCGTTTTTGAACACATAACGCAATACATAGGAAAGCTGCTAAAAAACCCATCATGGGGCATTTTGTCAGAACTCAAATAATATCAAGCTGACTCTATAAACCTTTTAGGTTTGTGCTTTGATCGCATATCGCATGCGCATTGTTTAAGGTCCAAAAACCCAAATACATGGAAATAAACAGAAATCCCGTAAATCCGGATTTCAAATTATATGAAATCGTGCTTATAATACCATCAGGTCTGGGCTTTGATCACATATTGCAATCGCAATAGGTAGGAGCTCCAGTTCATGGACTTAACATAATAGTGATGTGATATCCCGCTATTGATCCTCCACCATCTGATCAAGCTCGCGATCCAACATTTTGGACGCGATCGCATTATCGCTCTTTGCAAGTTGCAATGGTATTGTCCCTTTGTATTGCAATGATCTCGATCACTGATTGCACTAAAGTCGCATCACATATTGCAAGTCGCAATGGCCTGGGGTCTATACAACTTCCCTTTCATTGTGCCGATCGTCGATCCATCGATCGCAATTGCAAATCGCTTGCCCATGGTTCTGATATCGCATGAAGGCCTTCCTCCAATGTGATATATCAGAGATCGCTATCAGGGAATCCTTCTGCCTTCATTTAAGTACTCCCTTTGACATTTTCCAATGTGATTTCCTTAAAGAGCTTTAAGTCCATTTTTATAGGAAATGTGTCCTTTCCTAAGGATAATGGGAAAACTTCTTTTTGCAATAACTCCTTCATCCGGAGTCCATTTTCACCCATTCAAATTGTAGTAGATTTAGATTGAAAAGATGTACGCAATGAGGCTATTCCCAAGAGCATCCTTTGACTTTCATTTTCCTCAAATTTACAAAGGATTTGTGCCATTTAGCACCTTTTACCTCTTATATGAAGTCCTTTAGACTTATCGGTTTATCCAAGATCCATTTTGGATCAGTGATGCTCCCGGGCGAGACCCCATGGGACCTGGACCAAAAGTTAAAGAGTATGATCTGCGAAGCCGATATGACATTAATAGATGCACAACATTGCGCATGGTTTGTGGCCTCACCTATGCCACACTTAAGGACGACATTGTCATAGCAAAAACATTCCACCCAGGGCGAAGCGTTGGATATGGCAATGAGATTGCATGAGACCCCTATACAAGACCCTGGGTTGGGAGTCCAAAAAATCCATGCGCAACTACAAAATCTGTGTCTGGAGATCCAAAGTTTGAAATAAGACAGGACAACTCGGCTGGAGGTGCACGAGGAAGTATGGTGCATAAAATGGAAAGGCCAAGGGCACGACAAAGACCACTGTCCAGTGTTCGCGAACTACTTGGTATGGGGAGGGCCAATGTCATTAAGACCAGAGGCACAAGCAGGGCCGAGCATGATGTTTGCATTATGGTGCTTGATCTGCCAGATAGGAAGAAAACACACTATGGATAATTGTCGTCTATTACAGAAGTATACGTAGATGTCCCAACAATTGTTTTGTAATTTTTGTAGGTTGGTAGGCCATGATGAACACAGCTAGCGAAGCTATGAACTAATGATGAATCAAACTCCTACCTATAGGGTGTAGGCTGAAACACGTGCCCTCGACCGAAATGCAGGGATGGCATGCATTGGGTTTCAGGGGTGCGGTCGGGGATGAGGTGGAATGGGACTAGGAAGGGGTCACGGCCAGATAATTTGTTACAATTTCAGAGGGCCAGGGCATTAAGCCCGCGATTGTACGAACCCGACTAGGATATCATGTTGGTACTGTAATCAGTTTGATCATGAGGCAGAAGATTTCCCTTCACTGATAGCGAACATGCACAAAAAGGGGTACTCCAGCACCCTCCGACCCAGAATTTACAAATGATGAGGTCTGAAACATGCGAAGAAGACCCAAATGTAAACATGATGCTCAGGATTGGTATGACCATGAGGGTAATAAAGAGAAGCAGCCAGAAGAAAGCATGTGGGTTCGCAAGGCTCCTACAAAGCAACCCAAATTTGACTTAGAATGCGTGAAGGAGACATTCATGGAAGCTAAGAAGAGTTTCACAGAGGCCTCCACCTCAGGTAGTAAGGATCAACTAGAACCAGGGATGGACCCTTCAATGCTCACTACCTTTCTAGAGACATGCATGAAACTGTTGCGCGATAGTAAGGTAGTCAAAGGGCTATAGGAACTTATCACTAGGTGCGTGGGGGTAGGAGAACTGCCCATGGTCTGAAAACTTGGAAAGCATGCATTGCACACAGGAAGGGAGATGAGGTTGACTACGCAAATAGGCGAGTACGAAATGGATCAGCTAATCCTGGATCTGGGTTTGGACGCGAATGTACTACCAAAGAAAACATGGGAATACATGGGCAAAACTGCATTACAATGGTCCCCTACTTAGCTACGAATGATGAACCAACAGAAGATTTTTTCCCATGGGAAGATTGCAAGGGGTGACAGTCGATATTGAAGGCACGAGCTCATAGGTGAATTTTGAAGTGATAGAGATTGTCGATGACAAAAATCCCTATCCTATGCTACTAGGAATAGACTGGGCTACTGATATGAACAGAGTCATAAATCTAAAGAAGCACAAAATGATCTTTGAGAAAAAGTCACTACGTGTAGTAGTACCGCTGGATCCAGCCGAAGGAGCAATACATTGAACCAATGCGTGACAACAATAGTGATGACGATCTCAACTGTATCTACAAGATAACTACACAAGGAGAGGATTGGGTGAATCCAACTGCAGATGGAAGGATTTCGTGGGAGCAGGAAAGCTCCTGCACTTTGGATTCAGATGAAGAGATAGAATGATGGTAGAATTGGTTGCATAAAGTAACAACACGGAACTGCAACATGATGATCAGGTCATTGCGTTGCATGACAACAGAGGCAAGGGAGCTGCCGACATATGATGGATTTTTAGTGGTGGATGAATTTCTGAGTAGATTCAAAAGTGTAGTACCAAAACAACAACGGTTTGATGCACTAAAATAGGCACTGCATGCAACACCCGCACGATGGTGGGGTACGCATCAAGGAAATTTTGAGGACTGGCATGGATGCAGAAGGATGATGCACCTGCATTTTGGAAAACCCCAATTATGACTAATAGAAAAATATGACAGATGAGATGATCCATGCATGCACCTTGCGAAATGGACCAAGGTCTATGGCGGAGAGTCATAGCCTGAATTGGTGCATTTATTCTACCATACCCTGGACGTCATACCCATGAATTCGTATACTGAGATGGAGCTACGTCATGGTATGGGAAAATGGGATGTCTTGCGGGAGGGATTCTTGTTAACATTCACATTTGAAGATCATTGGTCAGATACTAGTGACGATGCGCTACAAGAAGTAAAAGCCACTATCTTGAAAATAACATAAGAACTAATGGGAGTACTTCAACCAGACTATGTGACACAGTTAAGTGGCGCATTGGAGTGTTATAATGTAAATGTCGAAGAGGATGATGAGGACACATAGAACATTAACATTCCAGAAACAGAAGGCTCTCATGAGATTTTCGAACCATCACTTGAAGACCCCAAGATCACTGCGCTGTTAAGGACAAAGTAGGTCAACATTGGAACAGAGGCAAAGCCGAAGTATGCAAAACTGGGGGACTATTGGGATGATTCCATGGTCGATAAAGTCATTGAGCTACTCTGTGAGTACCAAGACTTGTTCCCAACTAAAATTGCGGACTTAAAAGGGATCGTGGGCGAGTTGGGGATAATGAATATCACCCTGAAACCTGATGCGAACCCAGTTAAGTAGCGGCCATACCGCTTGAACCCGAAATACAAAGAAAAGGTCCACGATGAATTAGACAAAGTGCTTGCAGTCGAAATTATTGAATGAGTGGAAGAATCTGACTGGGTGAGTCCTATGGTAGTATAGGAGAAAAAACAGAAGGGTGAAATAAGAATATGCATGGACCTTAGGAAGCTAAAATATGCCTATGTACACAATCCATTCCCAACACCATTTACAGATGAAGTATTGGAGAATGTTGGTGGTCAAGAAGCATACTCGTTCATGAATGGGTTCTCAAAGTACCACCAGATCAAGATTGCATTGGAAGATAGGAGCAAGAGGACCACAGAATGGGGCTGCTTTTAATACATCGTGATGTTGTTTGGACTGAAGAATGTGCCAGCTATAGTTTCACGCATCATGGTAGCCACATTCAAGGAATACATCCACAAGTTTTTGGAGGTCTATCTCGATGACTAGACTATTTTTGGATTAGTTAAGAACCATGTAGCAAGCTTACAATTGATGCTGGATACTTGCTGCCAACACCAGATTGCGCTGAACTTGAAGAAGTGTACATTCCTCGTTCCCTTTGGAAACCTGCTGGGACATGTGGTCTACAAACAAGGACTGATGGTGGAATCTACAAAGATCATCATTATCCTAAATTTGAAAGCACCACGAAGTGTTAAACAACTACATGCTACCTTGGGATACATTGGATACTATAGGATGTTCATCAAAATTTATGCCCAAATAACCGTGCCAATGGAAAAGGTATTAAAAAAAGATGTTACATATTGCTGGAATGATGATTGCATGAAGAGTTTGGATATCCTAAAGGGGAAACTGGCCTTCGCGCCAATCCTGGTCTTCCCAAAATGGGACGTGGAATTTCATGTACATGTTGATGCGTCGTGTATTAAGTTGGGAGCCATACTCACACAGGAAGACGCAAAGGGCATAGATCACCCAATGGTGTTTGCGAGCTGAAGATTGTCCAAAGTGGAAAAGAACTACTCTACCACCAAGCGTGAGGGGTTGGCAATGGTGTACATGCTCCAAAAATACCGACACTATTTACTTGGCGGACATTTCAAGATGTATACTGACCATTTCACATTGAAATACTTGGTGAACAAGCCTGTGTTGGGGGGGAAAATATGCATGTGGATTTTACTATTTCAAGAGTATGATTTTGAGGTCATAGTCAAGCCGAGATGCTTAAACGTAGGACTAGACCACTTGTCACGAATTGAGACAGGCGAGGAACCAACCAATTTGGAGGAGGGACTACTTAACACACAACACTTTGCAGTGCGCATCGCGAATGGACACTTCGAAGATATAATTCATTTTCTAACAACAGGGACTGTGCCGAAGGAGTACTCAATCCAACAAAAGATGGAATTGGTGGTATGTGAGGCAAACTTTTTTGTCATCGCGGGGAACCTCCACAAGATGGGCAACGGTGAGATATTGTGAAGATACATACCTGAATTTGAACGCGGTCAGATCCTCGCGGAAGCACATGGGCGTGCTACAGGAGGACACTATGCAAGACGCACGACTGCACAGAAGATTCTTCACGTAGAGTTATGGTTGTTGACCCTGCAATAGGATTCGAAAGCGCATTGTAAGGCTTGCAATACATGTTAAAGAATGAGGAAATGATCACGAAGGGATGAGATGCCACTAAATCCCCAAATGACACTACAGCCATTTGAGAAATGGGCAATCGACTTTGTGGGCCTGATCAAACCTCAAGGAAAGATAGGGGCAGGCTACATCATCAACGCGATGGAGTACTTGACACGATGGGTGGAAGCGCAGCCAGTCGAGGACTGTACAACCACCACGACTGCAAATTTTTTGTTCAAAATTGTGTTGACATGATTTGGCTATCCAAAAATATTAATGAGCAATCATGGAACACATTTCCTAAATGAAACCATCAGGCGCACTCACAGAAGAGTTCTAGGTGTATCATCAGAAAAGTACACCATACCACCCACGAGCCAATGGCACAGTAGAGGCATTCAATAAAATACTGGAGACTATGCTGACCAAATTCTGTAATGCGCAGCAGAATGACTGGGACCTATGCATACCTGTTGTGTTATGGGCGTATAGGAAAACATGCAAGAAACTGATGGGACAGACACCCTTTTGGTTGGTCTATGGTACAGAAGGTGTCAAGCCGATGGAATACATCGTACCTAATCCGCGAATAACATTGCTCACAGGCATGATAGACCACGAAGCTCTCAAAGAAAGGCTCACACAATTAGAAGAACTCAAGGAAGAATGGCTTTTGGTTGGGTTTCATCAACAGGTTCAAAAGAGACATGAAAAGGCCTAGCATGACTGCCATATCAAGTTGCAAACCTTCAAGGTAAATAACTTAGTGCTACTATATGACAGTAAGTTTGAAACATTTCCAGGAAAATTCAAAATGCACTGGCTGGGACCATACATGGTAAAGGAGGTCACAGACGGAGGAGCGGTCTAGTTGGTCAAACTTAATGGAGAACCCTTCCCAAGAAAAGTAAACGACAGTCACCTGAAGCCCTACATGGGTGGGCCGACTATCTAACTAACCGACCAAAGCACAGTCTTCGTGACCCGAGGAACTGACAAAAGGCATGGGACAATAAACACACACACCAAAAAATGCTACCAAACAAAGGACACGATTTAGACGTGGATGATTCAGAAGCATGCATGTAGTGGGACCAGAAAACCGTTGAACAATGCGTCGTGGACCTCTAGGTAGTACAAGAATAATTGTAGGGGCTCCATGCCAAGATCGCAGCACTAGTAGAGTGACTCGAGACAAGTCACGATGATTGTGTTGGGGGCTTGTTGGGCATGGAATCCCCCCACAACATGTTTGGGGCTTAAAGCCCAAGTTTTGGTCAAAGGTTTTGTAAGAATCTGTGAATTGTGGGCGCAAAGTGTGAAGTAGAGGTTAAGTCATAGGGTTTTCCACCCTAAAGTAATGTAATGTAAAGTCATGTTGGCCTACCCATGGTCCATGGACCATGGGATTGCATAAATAGAGCAAGGCTCTAAGTTGAAAAGAGAGGAGATGATAGAGGGAGTAGTGAAGGAATGGCTCGAGCTTAGAGTAGGATTCTAAGTGTATTGGGTCGTAGTAGTAGGAAGAGGCTCTACAGCTAAGTGTGCAGAGGCCTAGTAGAGTCCATAGCTGAGTGTGCAGACCCCTGCAGCTAAGTGCACAGGGTGGTTTCGAGTCTGTAATCGAGATTGAAGATTAATAAAGAGAAGTTGATTCTTATTTCTGTGTATTTGTTGTGCATTATCTTATTTATGTTTATATTGGTTTATGTATCATGCGCACTGATATGATTTCTAAATATGTGGTAATAACCATAAATATTACACACACAAGTTAAGTAATCAGTTAACTAGCAAGGAACTTGCGTATTATACGTGTCATGGCCTGAGTAGGGCTACGTGGAAATAGCAACGCGAGTTGCAAAGGACTAGCAAGTGCGCGTAGCGGTGGGTCAGACTGTGAACCTCCAGAAGCCCATTAGACATCCCCAGGGTGCGGAAACCTGGTTCTAGCAACCTCCCATACTATTTCGGGTGAGGCCTCAGTTCGCGCTCCGTGGACTATTGCCAAAAGGGCCAGTATTACTGAGATTTTCTTGGTTAAATCACCTTTGAATTTGATTCAGGTCCATCCAAGCCAACAGTCACTTGGAGAATACACTGAGTTGATCAAGATTTCGACTTTCTAGGGCAAGGTTTGCTGAGGAAGTTGAGAGAGTGATCAGAGTTGTAGCTAAGGGGTAGTGAATACAGAAGAAAAGAGGCAAATATAGTACCAAGCAGATCAGCGCAGTAGCCAGGAGAGAGGGACACAGAACCAACCAGAGGTTCATGCAGAGCCACCCAAGGCTCACGCAGAGGTAGCTAGGAGTTGTGTAGTGCCTCAAAGAGCTAGCACGGGTGACACAGAGGCTATAAGGGCTAACACAGTGCCTCCAAAGGCCGACACAGGGTGATCTAGGGTGATGCTAGGTAGACACTGGGCTAGAAAGGGCTAACACAATCCCTAGAGGTTGACACTGGGGTTTTAATGGGGCAAATTGGAGCTGAGGAGCTATCGGAGTGTTTATCTGGGGTTTCACCCAGAATATTTGTCTCTAAAGGAGAGGTGCTACTGCCGAGATTTTTCTCTGTTGGGTGAGTTGTTTGTGGCACCGAGATTGTATTTTGAAACTGCTTAATAATTGAAACCCTAAGATAGCTGCACTGGTTTTTGCACATTGGGTTTTTCCGGGGAAATTAGTCCAAAAACAATGGTGTCACATGTGTGCTTGTTTTGTTTCCTTCAGTTTAAGATTTGTAATGTGTTGAGCATGTACGTGTATTTATTTTCAGTATTTACATGGTAAATAACCTATTAATTAATCAGAACAAGTAGGCATAAATAAATCGAAAAGTACGTGAAGGGTTTCTAATAGATAGACTTAGAAATTCCAACACTGACACCATTGTGTATGTTCAAAATAGATGCTTGCACCAAGCATTGGACTTCAAGAATCCCGAAGACGTTTTTACGGGTAAGAAACCCAATGTTTTTCATTTTAGAATTTTTTGTTATCCCATATATTTTCATGTGTCGAAAGAGAAAAGAAACAAGCTAGATGCATCTGGGAAGAAAGGAACATTTGTGGGCTACAGTGAAACTTCAAAGGCATATAAAATCTATGTGCTTGGTCAAAGTTAAGAGGGAATAATTCATGATGTCCCTTTCGATGAAGATTATGCCCTTAAGAAAGTCTGAGA
This sequence comes from Pinus taeda, assembly GCA_000404065.3. Taxonomy (NCBI): domain Eukaryota; kingdom Viridiplantae; phylum Streptophyta; class Pinopsida; order Pinales; family Pinaceae; genus Pinus; species Pinus taeda. The sequence continues at coordinate 117,821 of APFE030004126.1, forward strand.
TCTTTTTATCCCTAGGAAGGAAAATGATGATGATGCAGGAAAGTTGAATGAACCTCTGACTGATGAACCGATGCACGATGTTTAAGGTTTGATGGATCCCATTGATCCACCTCCTAGTGAGCCCTCTACTTTGAGAAAAATACCTGTGTGGTTCAAAGATACTCTTGAAGATACTGAGAAACATATTGCAGCGAGGGGGACATTTCATGAAAGAAAGAAGCCTAATAGGTTACCTAGGGTACTTAGCTACCATGAGTACCATTATACAATCTAAGCCATGAACATTTGAAGAAGTCATGAAACACAAAGTCTGGAAGGATGTGATGAATGAGGAATATGAATCAAATTATCAATCATGAAGAATGATGTCTAGGATGTGGTTCCTAGACCCAAGGACAAGTCTGTGGTTACTTGAAAATGGATTTACAAAATCAAAGATGGAGCTGATGTGAGTGCCGAAAGGTTCAAGGCCAGATTCATTGCTCAAGGCTTCTATCAAAAGGAAGGAGTAGACTATGATGAGATATTTGCACTAGTTTCCCAATATACCACCATCCTTTCGATCATAGCCCTTGTTGCCTTGCAAGGTTGGAGCCTACACCAATTGCATGTCATAACTACTTTCGTGAATGGCTTGCTTAAAGAGGAAGTCTATGTAGAACAACCAAAGGGGTTCAAAGTTCAAGATCATAAGTCACATGTATGCAGGTTGAAGAAAGCCCCTAGGGTTTAGTATGAGAGGATTGATAACTATCTTATGAAGTTAGGTTTTAAAAGGAGTGATGTTGACCTAAACCTATACTTCAGGGTTGAAAAGGATAGGCCTCTCATTCTGGTCGCTTATATGGATGATGTCTTTTTGACAGTTGATGATCCTCTCATTCATCAATGCAAGAGGAAGTTGGCTTCTGAATTCGGAATGAAGGAACTAGGACTGATGCACTACTTCCTACAGCTGGAGGTCTAGCAAAAACCAAGTGATATTTTCTTTTCTCAAGGAAAATATATTGTGACACTGCTTGAGAGATGTGGGATGGTGGATTGTAAGTTCATGTCTACTACAATCGAACTCAACTTCAAGAAGCTATTTGGAAGTGTTGTTGGGACCAATTAGCGAACCCTTCTACGTATCATCAACTCTTGGGGCCTCTAATGTTCATGGTAAACTCTTGTCCTCACATATGCTTCATTGTGAACACGTTGTGTCAATTTATGGTCAAGCCTCATCACATTCATTGGATTGTTGCCAAGAATATCTTGAGATATCTTTGGGGCACAATCCACTATGGATTGAGATACATTTCTGGGAATTTTAGGTTACATGGATATAAAAATGCTGATTGGGCTGGCAGTGTGGTGGATCATAAGAGCACATATGGGTGTTGCTTCTCTTTGGGGTTTGCTTCAATATCTTGGATGAGTAGGAAGCAGCATTTGGTTTCTTTAAGCACTGTCGAGGCCGAATACATTGCTATGAGTATGACTTGTTGTGAAGTTGTTTGGTTGAGGATGCTCTTTAGTGAGCTATTTTAGCACATGTTGAATACCACCATGATCCTCTACGACAACTAGAGTGTGATTCGCCTTTCAGAGAATCTCGTGTTCCACAACCACTATGAGCATATTGATATCAGGTACCACTTTATCCGAGATATGGTACATCAAGGAGCAATAAGACCCCAACACATCAGGACAGATGAGCAGGTCTCAGAGATTCTCACAAAGCCCTTGGGGAAGTTCAAATTATTAACCTTCCAAGAGAGACTTGGAGTCATGGAAAGACCCTCCTATGAGGGTCTCGTACTTCTTAGAGCTATGAGAAACCATAGGGTGAGTAGTTTACCTTCCCCTAGTGGTGTGCTATGCACACAGTGAGTGGTTCACCTTCCCCTATGATACCCCGTGATAGTTGACATGTGTGTAGGGTGAGTGGTTCACCTTCCCCTGTGATACCCCATGATGGTTGACATGTGTGTAGGGTGAGTGGTTTACCTTCCCCTATGATTGCAGACACATTTATGTAGGATGAGTGGTTCACCTTCTCCTATGGCATATGTGCAGGATGAGTGGTTCACCTTATCCTATCAATGCCCCAGCATACATCCTATCCATGGAGTCAGAGATTCATGGGAAGTACCTCTCATTTGGCCAATGAGTTGGGAAAAGTGGTTAGGGACCATAGAACTACTAATGGACACATCGTGTACTGTCGTACTTCCTATGAATAGGATGCATGGTGTTCAACAACTTGATCTGAGATCACAGACTAACTTTTGTCAACGAAGAGTGGTAATGTTATGAAACCAACTCAAGAAAAGATAGAAAAGATAGATCAACGCCTTAGAATTCAGCCTCTTCAAGGGGGAAACCTCCTTTACATTACATA
>APFE030004126.1:124510-147959 GCA_000404065.3 Pinus taeda
TTACTGATAATAATGCTTCACTATGCCCGTTGAATTCCTTCAAAATAATTTTTCAAACCAAGCTTAAGCAAACATTTAAAAAAATATACACACCTTTTTTCACTTTGTAGGAGCTCGATATTGCCTCTGATGTATCTCGGTAATTTTGGATCATCCAGTTCTGAAATTGTGAGCTGTGGTATCCCTCTGTGTCCTCTTTCCAATGCCACCAGTCTGACCCAAATTGGATTCTCCAATGAAGAGTTATGCCAAATCTCCCACAGTGACCTGATTATAGACTAATTCAGTAGAGGGGACTTGTATGACATGCCACGTGTCCCTGTTTTGACCTTTGGCTCTGAGAAATATATACAAGAAACTACAGCTTGTCCCCTTTCTGTACATTTTTTCGACATTTCTTTCTGATGCTCAAAGAGAAAGTTATGACATTTTACCCAGGTCACCTGTTTTGAATGTAATTCAGGATTCTGCAAAAGGACCAACTTCCTCAGATCATATCTCAGAAAATATAGCGCAAAAAGCTCTATAATTCGGACCAGAGATTCAGTGCAATGTCTTCTCAAATGGGTTTTTTTTTTTAGGTTCTGAAACATTGCAGAAAAAACGTTACAGTGCAAATGCCACAATGACCTATTTGGAGCAACGAAACCCTAGAATCCAAAGCTCTGATACCAAATGTTATAAAACCAGCTCAAGAAAAGATAGAAAAGATAGATCATTGCCTTAGAATTCAGCCTCTTCGAGGGGGCAACGTCCTTTACATTACATAAATGAACAATTCTTGGATGATTCAAATGACAAAACCTCATTTCTATTATATAGGAGTCTAAGGAGTCACAATATAACCCAGCCGACCTAACAATAATAATATAAAGCCACAAAAATAAAAATAGAGGGATTCTATGGGGCACAGTAATAACAATATGGGTACAACAGGGGCAGAACGATATTAATAAGGGGTACAACTACAATAGAAATGGGGTAATCATTAGTATTATAGGGACCCAACAAGTAAGGTCTTGTGGCTCACTCCCAATCACTTTTTATTCATTATTACTTCATGGTTCAACGAAGCAGAGAAGAGCAGAGTAGTGATGACAGAGATGGTACACGATTGTAGGATGGCATGATGATGACAGATGGATTGGCAGGTGAAATTCCCCCTAGTTGAGAGGGAGTGTTAAAATTTGAAACTAGGGCCAAATTCCACCATGGGACAACTCATATGATGGAGATGATTATTGCGTTGGATTCCTCTTTTCTAGATGTCCAAGTTTGATATAAAGATAATCTCATTTGGACAAGCAGAAGTGGAATTTTGAATTTATTCTCTCTAATGCACAAATTGTTAAGGTCAGACTCAGCTTAATGTAGGATCATGAAGCCCAATAGATGTGTCCTTTCAACCTCATCGAATTGTATAAATAGGAGAAACCTCTCTCCCCATTTGGACATCATATCACTCATCATTTATTCTCTTCCCAAATCTGATTGGTTCGTACATCCTGAAGATCAACTCTCTCTCTCACACATGTGTGGATGGAAGGAGGAATTTCTGGGTCAAATTGCAGGCTGAATTTCAGAGTTTCATGACAGCGTTGACCAAGGTTTCATTGACCTCATTGACCAAGTTTGACTGCATTTCTTGGGGCATAATTTTGATCTCTTGAGACCACATTTATTGGCACAAAAATCGAGGTGTTTGGAACAATTTTACCATCGTTGACTTCAAGTTAACTTTTGTTTTGACCGTATAAAGTCACAGTAGATTTTATCTCTCCTTTGACCAAGTTTAATGAAGCTATTTTGGGTAGCATTTGACCTCCCCTTCAGGATGAGTTTGACCAAGGAGGACCGAGCTACAATGGTGAACTGTTGTTGTTGTTTTGACTAGCATTAACTTTCTGGTTAGGGATGAAATTGAATATAGTTGACTGCATAATTTTACCGGGTTGATTTGATAGTGTATTGGGCAAGTGAATTTGAGTTTCATACTCTCTCTCTCTCTCTCTCTCTCTGCTAAACTATTGAATAATAATAAGAAGATTTGATCAAAGTGTTTTCCCCACATTAGGGTTTTTCCCTGGCATCCACCAAATTTAGTGTCCTATTGTCTTGGCTTGTTTTATGCATATGATTTTATGTTCTATCTGCATTTATTGTCAATGTGATTAAGTTAATGTGGTTACTACAGAAAATTATTGAAAATTGTCATTGGGATGCTAGAGGAACATTGAAGTAAGTTCTGCTAAGCATAGAACATACCATTGTTATCTAAAATTAATAGTATCTTTATCCATCTATCTATCTATGTTTGGGTGATAGCTCTATACTATACTACTTTTCTGGATAATGAAATGGAATTCCATGGCATATTAGAGGATAAATGTTTTCATAGGTGTCCCCTAAATTTTAGTCAACATACCATTGTTGATAGCAATAGTGATGGGGGAAACATGTTATCTTACACCTTCAACTTGTTTTGTCCCATGTTAATTGGCTAATTTCTAGTCAATTATGAATTGGTTGTATTCAATAGGCTCGAAATCTTCAATAGCTTACCGATTTGTGGGCTTGTACCACTTGTTGAAGGCCTACCAATATATACTATGCCATTGATCCATTAATTCCCAGGGGCAGTATATGTCACATGTTGGATTTAAGCAAGCACATTGGCAACGCATTAATGGATCAATGGCATAATATATATTGGTTGTCCTTGTGAAACAACGAGATTACTTTCAATGATAGATTACTATCCATATAAAACTTGCAAGTAATAGAAAACTCTCAAGGGATGTCAATATCATTTTCATGATCGATTCGTATAGATAGAATTAATGATGGAGTGATTTAATTAGAGGCCTATGGCAGATTTTACAAGTCCTTAAAGTTTGTGAATTCCATTGCCTGGGGCTAGATTTCTATCGGCCCTTGGTGGACTGATGTGTGTGGTTTTATGTTTTAATTAAGATCTAGGCCCGATGGCCCAAACATTGTTTATTGATATTTATGGTTTTTACCCGAGTGGCTAAGTCTTGGTACTTCACGATTTAATTTTAAACCAACTGGATTTTTATCTTGATTGACGTGACCTAGACTTTTTAATACAATATCATTTACAAGAAACATTTTATCCCAAAAAGGAGAATCTATCTTTTCCAGGTTCGATGAAATATAGCCACAAAATCGATGGATTATTTATACTTTGCATATTGCCCCATTTTTTCCCAAGCAACCAAAATGGGCATTATAAAGGAGAGAAGAATGGAACCTGTAACTCCATGGGGAAGTAATCATGCTTCATGGACATATCCATTGCACGCTTGATGCATCAATTGGGAGAATCCATGACCTCGAGGGAAATGATTAAGTGCCTCTCGAATTTCCAAGCTGTCAATTTGACCATAGAGATCCTCTTACCAAAGACCTTCAAGAAACCAATCGAGAATAGCCAAATTAGTGTATGAAATGAGCTAGGGCCAAGAGAAGGTAATGAATGTAAAATACCATATTTTGTAAGTGGTTTCCCATGATAGTGCACTATGTAATGGCCACCCAATTGAAGGCCTTTTTCCCTACATTGTATAGAGCTCCCTTAATCATTTGATTCCATGATGCTTCTTATTCAAATTGCTTCGCTCTTCTTTGTGTTGCCTAGTTTTTGCGGGTTTTAAATCACTAAACCATTTAAATCCTACTCTTCTTCATCCTGCCTGGTTTTCGTGGGTTTCAAAGCACTAAACTATTTAAATGCTACTCTTCTTCGTCCTACCTGGTTTTCACAGGTTTCAACGCACTAAACCATTTAAATCCTGCTCTTCTTTGTCTTGCCTAGTTTTTGCAGGTTTCAAAGCACTAAACCTTTTAAATCCTTCTCTTCTTAGTCTTGCCTGGTTTTAGTGGGTTTCAAAGCACTAAACCTTTTGAATCCTTAATCCGATGAAAGCATGATGTCACTTTTTATATCCTATTGTAATGCAAATTATCTTGTCATTCGCTGAGGTCAAATTTTTATTACATAAATAAAAGGGTTAGGGTTGGACCCTAGAATGCCCTCCCCCATCAAAATCTGCCTTGTCCTCAAGGTTTAAGGTGTGGAAACTGCTAAAGAATAGTGATTGTTTCCCATGTCGCATCTTCTGGGGAGGTATCTTTCCTCTTGATGAGGAATTCCTTGATCGTACGACAATGGAGATATATTTCATGAGTATAATCAAGTAACTGTTCTGGTCAAAACAAATGTGGGCCTTCCTCATCCAATTCCAGCAGACTTGTTTGAACCCTGCAATAGTTCAACACCACTTTCTTGAGGCATTATACATGGAAAAATTGATGGCTTTTTGAAGTAGTTGGCAAGGCTATTTTGTAAGCAACTTCTCTGATACATTGAGGTATCTCATAAGGCCCACATAATTTTGGTGCTAGTTTCTGGAAACCCTTTCCCTTGAGAGAGGTTTGCTTATACGGTTGGAGTCACAGGAATACATGGTCCCCTACTTGGAATGAGCATTCAAAATGATGTTGGTCAGCCAATTGCTTCACTATATTATGATATTGATGTATATTGTCTTTGAGATGAGTGATCATGACTGCACAGTTTTGTAAGAGATGATCAACTACATGTACTTTGAACATCTAGGGATATGAGAAACTAGTGAAGGTGGGAGATGGCCATACACTACCTCATATGGCGTCATCTTGGTGGTTTCATGATAGTTAGTATTATACCACCATTCAGCTGAAGGCAAGCACGATAGCCATTGATGTTTCTTGTCTGAAGTGAAGCACCTTAGATAGGTCTCCAAAAATTTGTTGACTACTTTTGTTTGACTATTTGTTTAGGGATGATAAGTTGTACTTAGCTGGATTTGAGTGCCTTGGACCTTCAAAAGTTCCTCCCAAATTCTTTTGGCGAAAGTGGGGTATAGATTAGACATAATAGAAGTTTACATGCCGTGCAGTTTGAAGATTTGGTCCAAGAAAATTGAGCACCCAATGTTGAGGTAAATGGGTGTGGTAGAGCGCAAAGATAAGCATATTTGGAAAGTCTCCTAACAACCACCACGATGACTGATTTGTTCCGTGACTTTGGGAGACCAATAATGAAATTCATGGAAACATTCATCCACATAGAATTAAGGAGAGACAATGGTTGTAAAGTTCCCGATAGCTTGATTGTTTCCCCTTTGTTGCATTGGCATATATCAAATTCAACTACAAAAGTAAGAAGTTCATTGTTCATGCCAATCCAAAAGAAAGAACAACGTGATCGTGCATAAGTCTTATGAAAGCATGAATGTCCTGCAATTAGAGAGGAGTGAAACTCATTCAAGATGTGAGTTTTTAGGGTGGAGTTCTACCTAATCCTTGTAGAGAAGAGTCTCATCATTCTAAGAGTAGTGTTCTGAGGAATTAGGATATGTTCTTAACTTATTAATGAGTTGGGATAGAGAGAGGTGGGAGAATCATTCATTGTGGGCCTATTCAATCTAATCTGGTATGGGTAGAGAGAGTGATAGAAGGGTGACCTCCTCAAATTGGCGTGATAAGTCATCAACCACTACATTATCACACCCCTTCTTGTAAATTATCTCATAATCATATCCCAACATTTTTGCAAGCCATTTATTTTGTTGTGGCAATGATAAACGTTGCTCCAGAAAATATTTTAGTCTATGATGGTTGGTGTTGATGAATAATGTAGTGGCCAAATTCTAGAAAGCTTGATATTGCCAAATATCCTATGAAAACCGAGCCTAGACTGAAGTAACAGAAAGCCCAAGGTATTGGTACTACAAAATGTGTTACAACAATCTAATCTGGACTATGGCCACCAAAATCCTCAGTGCACAAAGAGTCTGATCTGCGTCCTAAAAACCCTAATTGTTGAATCTAATATGTACAGCAACGACATAACCCCAACTATTAGATCTAATCTGGATAATGACAAATAAACCCCAACAATTGGATATGATCTGGATTAAAAGCTAGGGGATGATTTATAGATAGCTAAGCGAACTATGGTCTCAAGGGAGTGTCAGGTGCTACAAATCGCAATATAAGTAGGGGTCTAATAGTACTTGACCTAGTATTTTAGGGCATTAAATAAGGAGGATTGATCATACCCTTAGTTGTACTACCTAATTACCCTATTGTACATGTGAGTAATCTCCCCAAGTGTTGTTCTCAGTGTACTGTAGCAGAAATATGACCAACAACTTATCTAGGGTTAGGTTTAAGGTTAGCCTAGGGGGATTTCATTATACCCAAGGGTACGTGGAAGTGCAGTCTATGCATGGTTCTATCTAATGCGCTACTACTCGAAGGGGTACTGATAGGGGTTACAAGGGAGTCAAACACCCGTGACTACCTCTTGTAGTTCTTGAATGGATGCCTCCCCAAATTTGCAGGTTTATGTGCTCAATGACAAATCATGTGGTGTAGAGATGTCAGAACATGTCTCTAGGCTAAAAAAAAAAACTATGAAAATTGGAAGTACATCTAGCCCTGGAAAGTGCTTTGATACCACTTGTTATGCTCTTGAGCTGTGATAAATTCAGAATACTAGGAATACAAAGCGATACAACCCAAAACACATAACTATCACATGAAATAAGACAAACTGCAAGATATTTTATTATTCAGAAGTAGAATACAATGTTCACTTATCTCTTTGGGGGGGAACTTCCAATAGAGCATAACTCAATTATAATAAGACTCAATGATCCTTCCCCTACTATCTAAGACTATTTAAAGTTTAATGACATAAAAAACCCTAACTACTAGCATAACACGCGTTAACCACTTTATCTATTAACTATGGCCAGTCTACAACTAACTGCAGTCACGTTTCTATAATGCGGGTCAACTACTTACAATTATTATTAAAGCTTATAGGCTTTATTAACTCTATAACTAACTATCACTCTAACTATAAGCCCCTTGGGCTTATTACATAAATAAAGGGGTTAGGGTTGGACCCTAATATAGTTCATCTGGATGATAAATCTATTCCAAATTGTTGTGAGGGACATATTCGTGACGAGGAGCTTATAATGGAGGGTGTTTGGAAGTAGAGGGCTTTTTTGTTGTTATTTATTATCTTATTGTGAGTAAATCTCCACATCTATGCATTTTGCAACATTTCTTTATTTATGTGCCTATTTGTAATTTTTTTTTTAATTTTCTTGAATGTGACCCTACAAGGTCTCAAAAAACAAGAAATCTTTTGTCCCACAAAAAAATAACGAGGACATTGGTGGTCGTTTAATTTGATCTAAAATTCTCAACTGGTGCAAAATTTTCCCCAAGCAGATGTCATAAATATGATTAAATCCTTATATTTCACCTACAATATGTGGAATTCATTGATTTTTTGAGAGTGGAAGATATGCGCAGCTAAATATTTATAAAGGAGCATCTCTGTGGATAATTGACCTTTTTCAACATTTTTTTGACCTGTTTAAAAGAGATCTCATAGACATGGTGGAGGATTCGCGATTAATGGGGGACATCCACTAGCATATAAACTCCACTTCTATGGCTCTCATTCTGAAGTGGAGCCTTTCTACAAGCTTCTCAGATTACATGCCCATATCACTATGTAATCTTATATATAAGATCATTTCTAAAATTATTGCTAGCTGTATGAGGAGTACATTATCATGCTATATTTCTCCTGAACAATATGGCTTTCTTCAGGATAGAAAAATTCATTATGTTGTTCCTATAGCCCAAGAATGTATGCATACGATTCACACAAAGCATCTAAATGTCGTCGTTATGAAGGTGGATTTACAGAAGGGATACGATTGTCTAGAGTGGCGATACCTCAGATTGGCTCTTCATAAGATTGGTTTGCAGCCTAGATCTGTGGCCTGGATAATGACATGTGTTACAAATGTAAATTATGCGGTGATCATCAATGGATATCCAACACATTTATTCAGGGTCAGTCGGGGACAACGTTGCTCACTATGTCCACTCTTGTTTATATTGATGATGGATGGATTGAGCGTGCACATCAATAAAGTGGTGGTGGATGGTCAGTTCCATGCTTTGAACATGGGGAATAACATCAAAGTATCACATGGCTTCTTCGTCGATGATGTGCTTATCATGGGTATGTTAAATCGATTTGCATGGTTGACTCTCTTTCATGTTTTTAATAAATTTTCTAATGCCTTTGGTCTACATATGAATCTACAAAAGTCAATTGTTTATCATGGTTTGTGTGGTGTGGAGGCTATTGAATATATTAAAAGACTATTTGGAATAGAGGTGGAGCTAATGCGATATGGTATGAAGTATCTTGGCTATCCCATCAAACCATGCAGCTATAGGAATTTCGACTGGAAGTGCCTTGTGGATCGTTTCTACAAAAGGATTTCCAGATGTGAATTTAGATGCACGTCTCTCGGAGTTTGTACCATCCTTACCCAGGCTGTTCTCACGCTGTTGGGGGTATACTGGGTTCACCTATTTCATATTCCCCATTCCATTATTAATAGCCTAAATCGCATTATGGAAAATTTCAATTGGGCAGGGTGCAATGAACATAATAAATTTCATTTGGTTAAGATGTCCCACATTACATTTCCAAAGTGCTTGGGGGGCTGGGAGATTATGAATCTTCGATGCTTTGGTTGTTCTTTACTGATCAAATCATTATGGACGGGTATATTTGGGTCTAGTATATAGAATAAGGTGCTTAGATACAAATACCTAAAGAACCATGACTTTCTGTATTAGTATCAGAAAGAATGTATAGATACCTCGATAGGCTCGACAATATGGCTTAGTTTCCAAGAGATAGCTAAATTCTTTTTACATCATCCAACCTAGTCTATGGGGTTGGGTCACAAGATCCTCATAGGCACTGATCATATTCTAGGTGATGGTATGGAATGAAACATGTCTGAGCCATTCATTCGGTGTTTAAATGGGTGTGGTATTTATTTCTGGAATCAAGTTATATCCTCTTGGCGGGGTCTTTATCTTATCTGGAAAACTACTCAAGAAATGAGACTGGATGGTCCAACAATACTGGAATGGAACCAGGTTTATGCTGGCATGAAACTACTGGGTATATGCAGTGAGGGACATTGTGACAAACTTGTATGGTTGGGGAAGATGAAGGCAGAAAATATCATGGTTGTTGATATATATTATGCCCTTTGTGGTAGGGAGGCTCAGCATGAGGAAAATCCTGTATTATACACTTACTGGAAGACCAATATTCCTATCAAAATATTCCTATTCTCTTGGTTGGTCTATCGCAAGAAAAATCTCACTTGGGAAAACCTACAAAAGCAACATTGGCATGGGCCCAGTATCTGCTCAATTTGCAAAATCGACGAGGAAAGCAATTGTCATATGTTTCTCAAATGTCACCTCACGATCCAGGTATGGGATAAACTGGCCCTTCACTTTGGTTTTCCTCATAAACATTCTAACATTATTGTGGATTGCACAGAATGGTGGAGTAAGAGGAAGATTTCATGGAGGATCATTCCCTCTCTTTTATTTTGGGCTATATGGAAATGGTGGAACAAACATATTTTTGAGAATTCCATTGAAGATTTCATGTTGGTTTTTAAGAGAATTATATCATGTCACTCCATGTTTCCTGTACATGATACTAATAATAATAAAAAACAACTCAAGCATCCTAATCCTCAGTTGGAGTATCAGTTTGGTTTCGTCGATGGTGCGACACAAAGGAACAATTGTGGTTGTGGCTTTTGGATAGCCATATCCAAAGAATTGGAATATAGGATTCACTGGAATAGAGGAAGCAGCACAAATACTAGGGCAGAAGCATTATGGTCTATTATGGTTCACAAACTTCCTAAATATACCTGACATTCATATATTTGGGGATTCCAAGATTATCACTGATCATGTAAATGGATGTGCAAATATCAATCAACCATCACTGCTTGGTTGTTATGGAGAATTGATCATCTTTTGACTTAGTTCAGCAACTCTACAATTAAGCATATAGGCAAAGAACATAATCAATTAGCCGATGAACTTTCAAAGAAGGGACTTCAAGGAAATCTGGGTGATATGAACATTGACATAGTTTTGGAAGACAATGTTCTAGATGTTGGGGAATTTCCATTCCCTGGGTAATTCCTGTGTTTATCTTTTTTTTTATAATTTTGTGTATCTTTTTATTTCTTCTAATTCTGCTAGCCACATAGACATCATGTTGGTGATTGGATATAAAATATATGGGTGGTAATATGGTACAACTTCGTGTATCCACATTGGCCATATTACTGGATTAAATACTTCTTTTGATCCCCTACTAATTTCGAACCATGCTACATATTGGACATATGTGTTCATATGATGGATATAGTTTTATCTTGTATATTTTGGATTGGGAAGCATGCATTCTCTCCCAGATTGTACTATGTTGATTAGGATGGATGAAGTCTATGTTTTGTATATAATCCAATATAATAATATATAATGCTTTTTTCGTACTAAAAAAATGAACTACTTTGTTAAATCTTTTTGATAGAATTTTACAACAACATTGTGCAGAGCTTTCCTTAATTTGATTTTAATTTGAAGAGGATGAGCAGTGTGCAAAGCTTTGCGTACACCAAAAGCACTGCTATGATAATGAACACATAACACTTTGAAAAAAGATTTAAATATACATAACACTTTGAAAAACGATTTAAATATTTTTAACTACATTTTAATAGGTAAAAAAATATGATTTAATATTCATGGAGTAAAAAATTGGAGTAATTATGAAACGAATTTTACTTAATGAAATAAAATCATTTTCAAATAAATTGCAATAAGTTTTCTTTTTTCTTTGCAAATGCTAACCTACAATGTATCAACAATTTGCCCCTTTCACCTTCTCAGGTAAGAGACCTGCAATATCGGGCAATGTATTAACATTTTGGCCCCCCACCTCCTCTCCTAGGTAAGAGCCCTGCAATATTGGACAAAGTAATAGTAGGCGTAATAACACTCATAGATTAGCCACTCAAAAAAGTAGTTTTATTTTTTATTTTTTATTTTTTATAAATACTGAAAATAAAATAGCCTCCAACAAGGGAATTATGTCCAATCACCCAATAGATATATTCAACATTTTCATGAAACTTTGATTAAAATTGTAAAAACATAACAAAAAAATACAACGTCAATAAACTTTGCTTTGACCGAGAAACAAATGCTATAATCCATTCAAGCAAGTAAAGACTAATAACAAACATTATACACAATATGATAGAAAAGCATACCATCATCAATATCTAAATAAATATACATTCATCAAAATAATTATCACTTTAATACTATATTATAAAACCAATTACATATATATAATATGTTTCTTAAAAAAAATTCATAAAAGTGTTTTTTAGTTGTACATTTTATTTATATTATTATATTAATCACTATTGAGTGAGCAGTGGATTCCTAAAGGATTTTTAAATTTTTTGAATTTTTCTCAATAAAAATTTATTTTTTTATTAAAAATTGTTTTTTAAATAAAATATTATAATTATAATTTTTTTTTTAAATATTAATCTATTTTTATATTAAAAATATATTTTAATTAAATAAACATTTATATAAAAATATAATTTAATTAAATAACATTTATCCAAAAAAATTCCAGATGCCTTTACAAGGGGTTTCAAGTTTAACATGGTTTGATTTTATTTCATTTTAAAGCCTTTTTTCATAAAGTGGGCAAAGCCAGCTTCTAGTACAATCTTTTCTACCAGTCATCCTGGTCCACTGCAAGGAGCACAAAAACTCTCTTATGAAGTTGCCCGGAGACAAATCAACCTGATCTATTCTTGCGGGACCGTAGAAGTAGTTGGCGTTTTGAATTAGTGTCCTACATTTATCAACCTTTTGAATAGTGATACATTTATACGTAGAGAAAATAGAGTCTAGAGGAACTTCGTGAAGGGAAAATAGGATGACGTTTCAAAACCTTTGGCTTCATGAAAAGCCGTACTAGTTGACGTAAGTACTCGCCACTGTCGCGGAAATGATTATCTCGTGTCTCGACATTATCATCTATTTATAGAATCCTCCTCACCAAGGGAATTGCGATTGCAGAGGAAGAGAACAGCTGCTTCCTCGAGAAGGTCTCCAGTGTTATTACATTCCGGCAGCTGACAAGATGTCGCAGGTAGGCCAGCGGTTATTCATTTCTCCTTTTTACTTCTATTTCCGAGAGGTTTTCTGACGTGAATTCTGCGCGCGATGGTGCAGAAAATCGTGTTGAAAGTGCAGTTAAATTGCGAAAAGTGCAAGCAGAGAGCCATGGAGACGGTTGCAGGGGTCGAAGGTATAATTCTCTGTTTATTTATTTATTATGAAGTGGAGCTAAGCAATCGCAGTTTCAATTATGCTATACTTTCTACAAAATTTTATCAAGTTTGTGCATCCGTTGCAGGCGTTCTCTCGGTAGCAGCTGACTTGAAAGATCAAAAGATGACTGTAATTGGGGATGCAGATCCGGTGTGCCTGACGGCTAGTCTCAGAAAAATTGGATTTGCTGAATTGGTGAGCGTCGGACCTTCTAAAGAACCCGAGAAGAAGAAGCCTGATGCCAAAGAGGAAGGGGAGAAAAAGCCTGGTGGTAAGAGAAAGAGGAGAAAATGGGGTGGACATTACTCACAGGTCATAATCTCTAGACTAGCATCACATATCACAAATATATTTGACCCCTGCACATAATGGAATGGATCCGGCTTCCAAATTGGCCCAAATCCGGCATCTCATCTGTTTGGAAAGCACTACTAAACTCTATGCCTCTCATCAAGGAAAACCTGGTTTGGAAAATTACGATGGATCATTGGCTCGTATCGATACACACCCATGGAATGGGAGTGGAGGCAGACATATATTATCCGAGGCCCTCATACAACATCTAAATTCACATGAGAACAAAGTTCTAGCTGACATCGTGGATCCACTCCATTCATCCATTTTTGAACAATGCTGGAAATCCGCATTTCTGATCAACCTACCACTCCGCTTGCACCAGGAATGGACCGATTATATAAATGCTCTGACAAAATTACGCATCAGGATCAAACAGGGTCCGGATGAACTTGTCTGGCATCAATCTGAGAATGGAATATATACACCAAAGGTGGGCTACCTAGCGCTGATCTCTCATAAGGTTCTGGATCTGATCTCATTTTGGTGGAAAGCAATATGGAAACTCACGGCGCCTCCACAGACAAAACTCTTTTTTTGGTGTATACTAAAAGGTATTGTTCCCACAAGTGAAAACCTTATGCACAGAGCTATCTATGGACCTACTTGGTGTACTCTATGTAAAAGTTCAACAGAAACGATTCCTCACCTGTTCTTGAATTGCAGAGCCTTGATGAATCTATGGCAAACCGTATCTGCATCTATACACTTTTCGGGCTCTTTGGAAGGTGATGATATTAACAGAGCTTGGGAATCATGGTATAACCAACACAAAGGAACTAAACTATAGAGCCTCCCCATTATAATCACTTGGTACCTCTGGTTGGCTAGGAACTGGACTATATTTGATGATAAACCAGTGAGCTGGCTGCAACTCTCTGCTCTCATTATATCGGCTTATAATGACATGCCTGAGCCTCCCCAACCTCGCACTTGAAGACCCCGCGACCCTCCGCATATCGACAAAAGCATCCTGTCGGTTTATTTTGATGGTGCAGCCCAGCAGCAGGGGTGCGGGGGTGGTTTTATCTTATACATCAGCGATCAACATTTCTATAAAGTCCAGATTGGTTTGGGGAATGGCTCAAACAATTTCGCTGAACTCATCACTCTTCGTCACCTCATGCATTTCTCTTTGGGACACAATTGCTTGAAAAATCATATTTTTGGACATTCAAAGATCATCATAGATTGGTTCAACAATATTACTGTTTACCATACACATACACTCAGTAACATATTGGATGAAATAAATATATTGAAGGCTCAATTTATTGACATTACTTGCAATCATATCTACAGGGAATACAATAGCTGTGCCGACCAACTTTCCAAGGAGGCCACGACACTACCCCGAGGAGAGTGGATGATCCTAGAACAGTGTGGGTCAAATGCATACCAATATTATCATCGACCTTATATAGACCCACATTACCATGGGGCGGTTAGCCCATGAGCAGCGTTATTTGATAACATTTTTGATATCTTTGAACAGTTTATTGTATACAGTGGATAAAATCTTTCTACAGGGCCCTGCATGGCTAATATGTACATATATATAGAACAACTATAACGAACATCCTGCGTGATGTTTTTGGTCATATACTGATATTTGGATCATATACTAAGCCCACAGAAGGCTGACGGACTCTATAGCATATGCATCGTGCACCTACAATATGTAATTTTTCAAGTTAATGAAAGATTACGATTTTTCCAGTGGAAAAAAAATATTAATAGTTATATGTTATTTATTATTAAATTGGCACAATAAATGTGGTTTAAGTATATATTTATATGAATATCCATATACAATAATGTATATTCATATATGAGAAATGTATATCAATGTGCATAATGCTATATAAATTTATCTAAATTTAAACAACTATATTTATCTATTTATAGTAATATACACTACCACAATGTACATTAATAAATGTACATTAAGGACTTTGTGGTGGATATAAACCAAGTGATCCAAGAGAATTAATTGTCAAATTGGTTTTTCATGAATTTTATTTTAAAGAAAAAAATTATTGTAATTTTTAATTGAGAGATTTTTATAGAAATTAATAAAAATAAGGATTTGATTTGAAAATTTTTCTAGAAATATTGAGGGACTTTCTCATCCACATATTTTGAGAATTTTTTTTAAAAGTTGGAGGAAAATAGTGGAGATATTCTCTATAAATTGAGATATGTAAATAATTAATAAATTGAGATATGTAAATAATTAGCAAAGCTAGAGAGGATTTATAGGATATGGGAATATTTTAGGAGATATTTAAGATCTAGAACTAATTTTTAGTTGAGGTTCATTTGTATAAATTTATTGTAAGCTTATAACCATGGCAGAGGTGGCCATGGCAGAGATGTTCTTATTATGAATCATGTAAAATGTTTTTCCTTTTAATTAAAGTATGGGTTTTGAGTGTATTTTTCTGTGGTTTTGTTTTAAGGTGTGGATTTTTTAAAAGTGCAGACAGTTGGTGCTTGACCCATTTGGTATCAAAGGTTGATGATAATGTTGCTCTAATTATAAAGTATTTGATTTGCGAGTGAATCTTGCAACAAAGTTGTGGTGCAGATTGGTCCATGACGAAGTGTTGAGGTTATAACAATCGTAGAGTGGTCATAGGGAGAATAAAGCAATGTGCGTGTGTTGTATAGACGATCCAATTGAGCCTGCTGTCAGAGTGACTCGTTGCTAATCTAGGAGTCACTTCTGTGAAGGAAGAACTGCATGTCAATGCATATGTCATTTGATGTGTGAATGGAGTTGTGGATGCCATGAGCAAACCTATGCGAAGAGGATAAGTGTATATCATTGGAGTATCAAATCATGGTGTGCAAGGTGAAGACTTATGGCATGTTATCCATGAATCCCATCTTTGTCAAAGTTAATGGTTTGGCAACCTCTCCAAATAGAAAATCATATGAAGATTATGGTACAATATTTAGTATTACGAGATTCAATGCCATTAGAGGCAATAATGTTGACAATCATAAGGGAGCTTGAGATTGAAAGGAAGCATAAATAGTGAGAGAAGAGTTGCTTCAAAATTTAGCACGTGGATTGATAGAGAATATTTCGTTTCATATTTAACATATTTTCATCCAAATTCATACCGAGAATTGAAAGAATGGATGGATATTGTGATGTCTTCCAAGTGAATGGAGATTATGGTGTCTATTGTGTGATGACAAATTTATTTGATTGTACGTATAACGATTTGGCCTGTGAATATGTGAACGTGGGGTCTTTAGAATTTATTTTCTTAAGGTGGAAGAGGAAACCAAAATATCGATTTTAATTCAAGACAAAGGGCTGTTAGAGGACTGTATTTCGCATCAACGTGATATAGAGACTCATTGGATTCCTTCCCCAATTGGAAGACATTTGAGACTACTAGATTTCACGAATGGAGAAAAGTCGAGTTTGATTTCACATTACAATCATACTTTTCAGATACAATGTATAAACCAATGGTTCATGCAATAAAAAAATTCCAGGACACGTTGTAATTAATGAATCCTTCATGTAGAGAATTCTGAAATTACGTGTGGTAAATATTCATCATCATTAATGCTCATGCTAGCTCATTTTTCATTAGATTGAAGGAGGGAAGAAGTAGTCAGCGGGTGTGGAATTGAACATGGTTAATTGTTATTGGTTGAAGTTGAATGTGTTAATTTGGAGATGAATCTATAGTGGAAAGTGCATATCCAATAGATGTAAATATGCATAAGGCCGTGACTTAAATTTTGATAATGTACACTATATTATCTTTTCACATCAAATAAGTTTAGATATAAATACATTTAGTGTTGACTCGAGATAGGTAGACTATATTGGACACACAATCACCTGGTTGAGAGAATATCTCAACCACACACCAATCTAGGAACATATAGATATAACAACCCTAAAGAATAGGAACAAACTCTTTTATATAGAAAGTCACAAGTGAGACAAGTAGGAATTAAATTTTCCTACGTTCCTCCTTAACGATTGCTTGTCTCAATATCAATATGCAAGATCTACATCTGGTCCAGTATAGTAATTACACCTTGTACCTTGTTCATGCAATTGTCAGTGTCCATATAAAGGAACAAACATCTACCAAAATGCATGGATTCCCAACGCCTGCAACCGCCAGTCTACTAGGAAGTCTTTCACTTACATGGTTCATCCAACCTCTTGATGAACTCCCCCTAAATATAAAACTTCACCTCATGGAGTCTAAAACCAATTTGACCCACCCAAGTGTATCCATTCCGCATGACACACTCTTCTAAGGTGTTAAAATTTCTAGCAGATGGAACTCATAACAAAGGGCATGCATGCCTCTCTGGGTCCTACAACAGGTACATAAAACATTTGAAGAACCATAATTAACCATTAGAAAAACATAACATGTAGATTTGCTACAATTACAATGTGTGACTCATAGTACATCATCATCATGAGTCTATTCCACAAAATCTGACAAACTCTCACTTCGTTGTCCATCATCATTTAATCTTTGATGCAGCCCTCCTGATGCCATCTTCAGTCTTGTTTCTTCATCATATACTACAAATTTGTGTATTGTTGGAATGACCAGTTCCAACACACACTCAAAATTGCCACAATAGTTGGTGAGACTAATGTCACTTCAATAATAACCAAAAATACCATCACACGACATACTTATTATGAAAATCGGTAACATTAGCCCCAAAATCTTGCATTCAACTTAATCAGACACTGCTGGCACCTTTATGATTCGACCAACAATTTCTAGCTACCAATTTAGATTTTTTGCAGCTCGATCATCTTCAAGTTTTTAAAATAAAAAAAATCACCACAGTCCTATTCAAGTTTTGTAAATTGAACAAATCACCACAATCCTCTATGCTCTGTGGCTCAGGAATGGGAAATAGATGATGACCTCCAGAATGCTTCCAATATCCAAACACAAAAGTTGCTTTGTGACAAGAGCAGTCAAACATTCTTTCTAATGCTTTATGATTTTCAATGTGACCAATCCATCAATTTGAACTAATCTGAGTAGAGCGACCAGCTCTTTCGTGGCAGCAACTAGTGCATCATATGTAGTATTTGGCGCTTCATTGTAAGCATGAAAAGAAACACCTAAGAACATAATAATATTGGCCAAAATACAAGGACGTCAAATATTGAAAACAAAAATGTAATCACAAAAGCAATACATAATGCCTTTGTTATACAATACTAGAATTTAAATTCAGGGAGCTTGCATAGGAAGTGCTTGAACTCATTCAAACCCTTAGTTGGAAAAGAAACCACGTCCATCCCTTGCAACTCAAGATCAACTTGAGGAGATAAAAACCTTATAAGAATATTTAGACATAAATCCTAATCCATAAGAGATGATGTAAAAAACCCACAAAATATATATAGGTACCATACCAAGAAATCCAAGCCATCTCCCAACAGGATGTGGCATTGCCAAAACAAAATTTTAAATTTCCCGTCACCATAACTTTCGTATGCCTTGGCAACAGTGAGCTCTTCCTTCCCACTCTTTTCACCAAATGGAGAGCCAACTCCAAGTGGAAAATCTGTAGACTCCAACATTTGCATCCTCGGCACAATGCTCTCCGAATGCTCTCAGGACATGAAATAGATAGTGTCCACAGTGCACCAGTCACTGGTCGAATCTCCATGATAAAGCCACAAATCTAATTTCCACGATCTCCTACGACTGGAAATCCGTCTACCTAACCTCCGTTGCCACAACATGCACTACTGAGGTCAATTTGAAAAGCCTTCTTTGCAACTACACTTCCACTGCAGGTCGATAGATCGGACACCCACACCAACAATCAACAACCCTCACCACACTAGTGATCAACGACGATTACTAGTCTCTCGGCCTTAAAAAATAATTGCGATGCCCGTGAATCCAAGCTCCTACTACAAATTGAACCCATTGCCTCTCAACCAGCAGATTACGTAGGAGAAAGGCACTTACTCCTACTGCCTCCTCTAATTAACAACACACCAATCCAATCAATGGTTTCCTCTGCAATCTTCACGATGACACCCACGTCAGTGCAGAGGAACCAAACTCCTCCTGCAACCTTTGCACTTGGATCTGGCGATCTGAACCCCAATCCGGTGATGCTCACACATCAGCACACACATAGGTCAAATGCAACACGCACTCGTTTCCTTCAACAACACCATTCTGACCTCCATTTACCAGTGATCTACACCTACATACTGCTGACTCAACCTCCACCGTCGATTAGTTCAAATTGCCATTGTGCACATAAAAATTCAACAAGATTGCAGATCTCCTTAGTTAGACAACAAGCCCATACAGAAAGCTATCTGCACGTTGATTCATGCCATCATCCAGCCTAAAAATTTGGTGTCTTAAACACTCTTGCCGTTAGGGCTCTTAAAATTTCCAACTTTGAATATCTTAATGAAGAAATTAAGCACTTAACCTCTGTTTGTAAACATATAGGATATAAAGAGTTTAATATCAAGAAAGCCATAAAAAAAGCTCAAGAGAAGGTTCTCTCCAAAGGTCCTCGAGATAATAACAGAAAAGATAGTTGCAAAAATATGTACCTTCCATTCATTCAAGGGGTCACAGATAAAATCACTAAGATTTTAAGAAATAAGGACATTCTCACTCAGTTTACAACATGTGAAACAATTAGGCAGAAAATGAAGTCTGTTAAAGATAATATTGATCATCATCAATTCAAGGGTGTGTATAAGATTGATTGTTCATGCAGGAAGAGCTATAGTGGGGAGACAGGGTGGTCTTTGAAAACAAGACTTAAAGAGCACGAAGAAGATATTGGGAATGGGAGATCTCGTACATCAACTCTTACAGAGCAATCCTCCAAAACCAAGCATCATGTATGTTTGGAGATTCCAAGATTATTGCAAGGGAAGATCATTATCAAATGAGAAAAATCAGAGCGGCTATTGAAATTATGAAGGTTCCACATAACCTCAATAGGGACAATGGAAATGAGATTAGTGGAAACTGGCTTCCCCTCATATCAATCCCTCCAGACCAAGGAGTAGTACATCAAGTTGTCCCTTCCCCCTCCTTAATTTCTAAACTCTCTCTCCATTAGTTAATTAGTTGATTAATTAATCAAAATTAATTAATTAATTAACTAATTAAAATTGGTTATAAATAAAAATTTCTGAAGTTATTAACATTAAGATATTAAACAATTAATTTCTAAAACTCTCTCTCCATTAGCTAATTAGTTAATTAAATAATAAAAATAATTAATTAATTAAATTTAATTAATTAATAATTGAAAATAAAAAACTACCTAATTTATTTACATTAAGATATTAAAAACTACATAATTTATTAAGCATTAGGATATTAAGCAATTAATTAATGAGTATAAATTTAATTCAAATTAGTTAATTAGTTAAAATTAATAAATAAGTAGTAATACAATTCAAATTAGACTATACTATAAACTAAATAAATAAAATAAATTTATTAATGAGGCAATTAAATGATTATTTATAAATAATATGAATTATTAACATAAACCATTTATTTAATTAAGTAACTAATTATTTGAGTAACATAATACAATAAGATCTCATATTAAAATGAAATGATATTATAACAAAATAAAAAGGGAAGTAGTGAAATTTATGAATAATTCATAGTAAATAGTAATAAAATTAAAATAGGTTATATATTTTAAAATTAGTCGGCCTCTACTTTAACCTATCAAACCATTACGTTTCTATTTATCTATCGTGGTCAGCAAAATCTTCTCTCAGTCTATTACTCATTTTCTATCCTGATGACGGATCCCCTTTGGGGTTCGAAACGTCGATCTAATGAACAAAGTACTGTGGATAATTTGGGTCATAATTTTCCAAGAAATAACCATAGAATTTTAAAATTCAAGATAACTTCCTTGTACGAAGGGGATACATGGAATGAGATCTTTTCTCTCAAAATTTCAAGGGTAAAGATTGAAAGAAGAGCGGCTAACCTACAGTTTCTGAAAGAATGTAGAGAGAATAAGATCATACCACCATTTTCTCAGGTAAATCATAGACTTCTTAATCAATTTAACAACAATTCATTTTTAAAATTAAGTTTGGCTCTCATTCATAATGAAATTAAAAAGACTCGTGCTGCATTGGATAGACTCAGTTGTTCTACCCTTTCCTCTCACCTGAGGCTAGCCAGGGTGATCAGCTTTGATCTATGGAGGACAATTGATGCAAAAGCTGCCATCAAAGCCCAGAAAGAAGGTAAAATTTACAATAAGATGCATTCCAAAAAATTATCCAGATTAAAACGAAATCCAACAGTTACGACTTATGAAGAAACTAAGAATCCTGTTAAACAGATGGCAGCGAGGGTTGAGGACACAACTAGATCTAATAGCACGATAGTAATTAATGTGGAAGATAATCAAAGAACAGATTTGATGGACAACACGGTAAGGATTAATGAAAGCATAATGGAAGGAGAAGTTGAGAAAGAAGCTAACAACTCCCACACGATTTCTAACATCATTGTTTATGAAGACAGGATGAATGACGTAGTAAAGCCAAGCGTAGTTGAAGTAGAAGTTAATAACGCAGAGGTTGAACACATAGAAGTTGAACATGTAGATAAATTTGCAAACTCCAACTCGGCCTCTAGGAATGCGATTTATGTAATTAGCCAAAAAGAAAAGGGCTAGCTTGAGTTTCCAAATCATGGAAATCTAGAAGGTGAACGGATTATTGGAGAAGGTGAACAGATTATTGGAGACAGGAGTGACCAGCATATTACAGCAAACATAGACTATGAACCTGCAATCAGTGATAAGGGTTGCCAAAACAATAAAGGGAGCACAATAAGGGAAGATAGTTTTACCCCTAATAACACTAATAACACAGATAAAGACAGTGCAAAAGGGATTCCTAATTATGTAGGGGTTTCAAAACTAGTGTCTAGTAGAAAGGTTATTAATCCTTCCCCCTCAACTCTCACTCCTAAAGAAATTAATATTCTTAGCAAGGGCTTGGGATTCACAATTTCCCCCAGAAACATTCCATTTGAAAGCATCATCTGCAATATTGAGAATGGGACTCCAGGCCTTTCATTAGAGGACAAAGAAGTACTAAAACAAGAGTGTGCCCTTATAATGATGAAACCGAAGCCACCAAAGGGTAATTTAAATAACGAAGGTAAGATTGGTCTTAGATATCTTCATAATAATGACAAGATAGTGGTGCTTAAGACAGATAAAGGAGGAGCGACTGTTATTTTAGATAAGGAGGATTACATTCATAAAATGAATGAACATCTGAACTGCGGTAGTTACAGAAATCTAGACTCCAACCCCACTTCCAAGGTTATAAAGCAAGTTAAGAAGGGTGTCATGGATCAAACCTCGATGATAAAAGAAGAAAGAGGTTAATTCCATCAAGTGAGGTCATTCCTAGAATTTATGGATTACGAAAAATTCATAAGGAGGGGGTACCTCTTAGACTAATAGTCAACACCATTGGTTCCCCCACCTATGAATTAGCTAAATATGTTGCCAAGATCCTGAAACCTTTAGTTGGAAACAAAAATTCCTTTATTAAAGACTCTAATGATTTTGTAGAACTCATTAAGAACGAAAAGGTTGATAAGAATGATATTCTGTTAGTTGCCTATAATACTAGTGTAACCCCTTGTTATTAGTACAACCCTGTTATTAAATTGATGTACCAATGTAGTGCCCATATTGTTACTATTGTGCCCCATATGAGCCCATTATTGTTATTATTGTGCCCTTACATTATTATTGTTATGTCGGCTCTGATTATATTATGAGCCTTTAGATTCCTATATATAGAAAGGAGGTCTTTTCATTTATATCATCCAGGAATTGTTCATTTGTGTAATGTAAAGGAGGATGCCCCCTCAAAGAGGCTTATTTCTAAGGTGTTCATCTATCCTTTCTATCTTTTTGTGAGATGGTTTCATAACATTTGGTATCAGAGCTTTGGATTCTAGGGTTTCGCTGCTCCAAATAGGTCATCGTGGAATTTTTGCTATAACTTTTTTTCTTCGACGTTTTAGAAGTGAAAAAAAAACCCATTTGAGACAAAATCGCACTGAACCTTGGGTCCAAATTTGAGAGATTTTTTCACTATATTTGCAGAGATATGATCTAAGGAAGTTGGTATTTTTGCAAATTCATGAATTACATTCCAAACAAGTGACCTGGGGAAAATCATCATAACTTTCTCTCTGAGCATCGGATTGAAATTTTGTAAGAAGGTACAGAAAGGGGATGGACTTTAGTTTCTTGTATATATTTTTCAGAGCCAAAGGTTGGTGACACGTGGCACTTCATACAAGTTTGCTCTTCTGGAAAGGTCTATAATCAGGTCATCTTAGGAGATTGTGCATAACTCTTCCTTGGAAAATCCAATTTGGATCAGACTGGCTGGATTGGAAAGAGGACACAGAGGGCTACTATAGGTCACAATTTTAGAACTGGGTGATCTGAAATTACAAAGACACATCAGATTCAATATCAAGCTCCTACAAAGTGAAAAAAGGTGTGTAGTTTTTTTTAAATTTTTGCATAAGCTTGGTTTGAAAAATTAGTTTGAAGGAATTTAAAGGGAATAGTAAAGAATTATTATCAGTAATTGATGCCTCAAGGAAAGGAAATGCAAACACCTAGTAAGCAACCTGAA
>APFE030004138.1:0-66450 GCA_000404065.3 Pinus taeda
AATGAAAATTTGAAGTTTGAAGTTGGGCCTTGGCAATTATAACTCATTGGTAATGATTGTGAATTAAGAATATGATGCTTCGTGAAAGACTAAAGTTGTTTCATTTCATTTCATTATTCATGTTTCATTTTATAAATTTATAACATTTCATATCATGTTAACAGTTAGAAGTTAGGACTTAGAAATATCTAAGATATTACTTCTTGTAATGGTTAAACTTAGCTTACAAGTACCTGTACAACTTTGGTGATTAATGATGATAAATGCTATTGAATTTCAATTTTAAAAACTTGAAGTTGAAACTTTAAGATTGAATGTGATGAATCATGATTCATGAGACTCAATATGTTGCAGTTGTAATATGTGTAAAATTACTATCTTGTGGACATGGTTGATGATGATTATAATTTCTAGATGATTGATGTGATATGGTTCAATGATCAATCTATGTTTTTTTATGTTTTTTTATGTCTAATTCCCATCATTCTATCATGTTTTGTTGACATATATTACAAAAATTAAAAAATATAAATATATATATATATGTATATATATATTTTTTTTTAAAAAAATCGCTCCCGGATTCGCTCCCAAACCGGGAGCTTCTGAAAATGGTCGCTCTCGCTTCCGCTTCCACTCCTGCTCCCCGCTTCCGCTCCCGCTCCCATGTAACATTGATCCAAACCAAATAAGAAATAAGATACGAGGCTTATTCCAATACTAATGCAAATATCAATCTACTATCTATAATGATGCATGAGAAAACCAATGAGGAACTAATGAGTGCACCAAAATTTAAGTTATACTAGCCAAACACTTACAGTTGATCCTCCAAGAGAAATGGTGATACCCTTGGAATTTCAGGTCTCACTTCCATAATTTAATATCAGACTTTTGTAATGATTCTAAAGAAATAAGCTGGTTGTAGCTAGTTTAACAAGTATATCAGTCTACCAAAGCCAGATCAGTTATCAAAATGTGATGAAAAAGAAAGCTGATGAACTATAAAAAAAGAAAAGAAGGTTGATATAGAGACCTTGTACGAGAAATAAAACACCACTGGAATAATGCAACCAAACACTGTAATAATATTATCAGTCACTCAATATCAAGATTCATCATTGAAGAAGCATAAAATAAGAGCCAAGATACTTAGATTATTGTTGTAAGAATTATGCAATAAATTTTTAACCAGATATGTATTAACTCTGCTAGATTTTTCAACAAAGTTTTGAAGATTCTTGATTCATTTCAATCTACTGTTTTGTATATTTTTCCCCTACTGCACGACATGTAATCAGACCATTGCTAAATTTGAAACTGTTTGATTGATCATGCAAATTATTAATAATCACTAATTTTGTAGTATTAAATCATGGAAAACATGAGTTGGAAGGTAATGATGATGTCTGAATAAAACTTAGAGAATTGGCTCAACATAAAAGTCAAAATGCAAATGAGTAAAGCTTAAGAATGTTGGTGGCATTATTGTTTTAAGAAGGTACTTGAATTCTGAAAGAAAATTTATTCACTACTGTCTTTTGAAATTATATGTCACACCATTCACATATAAATTTGATGGGCCATCACAATATTAATTCTACAGATTCATGATATTCATGTGCTAAAATAGATTGAAATTCTGTGTTGTATAGTGAAATACTTTGAGTATCTGTTTAAGCAATCATAACTTATGTTAGAAGAAGGATGTTATAAAAATCTAAATGGATTGCCTTTAACAAAATAAATCATTAAAAAAAATTATTGAATGTATTATGACCATTAAATGATTACTCTAAGGGCTTTAAGAAATCAAACAACCAAGGAGATATTCCAACAGAATCACACCATAAACAAGAAGAGACACTGCCACCCGACCCATAACCGGATCGGATGACTAGGAAGGTTATCCCTCCCCAAAAACATAAAATAAAATCATTTTATTAATTATATGGCTTACCTGCCAGCGCACCTGCAAAGGCAACACCAAAGCTAAATGACTACTAGGTTTTACATTCATCAATTACAAAAACTTCTTTAAGAGTGAGGATTCAAAATCAAATCAAATCCATGTCCTTTGAGACCTAGTATACACAATTTTCCATCAATTTACCACTGCAAATTTCAAGATCTCAAAAAATAAATGTACAGGATTATACCATGACAATGCTCTCTAATCCTCTTGAAGATCAAATCCGAAACCTGCATTAAATAAACCACGTCCAAATACAGCGGTAAAATTTCACGTGTATTTTATTTCTGGATTATCCCTTCATATACCATCATTGCATGGAAATACGGTTACAGTTGTGACTGCCATGGAGTTTGACGATCTAGAAATTTCTAATCTCAAAATTTTATTTTGTTAGAATAGAATTGTTAGTGGAACAATCCAAACCAGAAACAACGTGAAGGAAAATGAATGAAGCAAGCAAGAACGAGTGAAGGTGATGGTAATGGTGGTGCCTGAATTATTTCCATTGTCCAAATGATATCAACAAATCCATTAATATCAGTTAACATATTACCACAATTCAAGCATCATGGAAGTTTGGTTTGGTGTGAGGGAGTGGTTGCTGCTAGACGCCTTTGGGCAGGCACAAGTCACGGAGGTTGGGAAACATGCGATTATGTGATGCACAGGCCTCTTGGCCTGGGACCTTCTCATTTAGGATCCTTTGTTGTCCTATCCTTTCACCATACTTGGCTGAGAGCGAGCCATTGTGAACAATTTGGAGCACATCAAGGTAATCATCACTGCCTAGGAGGTCCTTTTGCTCAATTCAAGAGATCATGTTGTGGCTCCCTTCATTGACGACCTTCAGTGTAGACTTCATGTACCCGTCCAAAAAAATTAATGATACTGATCCAGATGTTGGCGATAAGGATATTATAAAAACAACTCCATCTGGCATGATGCCTACTTTAACAAGTTCTTGAAGCTGCATCTAGTTACTTAGAATCTGAGACTGTCTTTCTAGAGAAAGAGGCATATCCAGCTCCAGGAATCCGACTTTAAAGTTAGTTATTAAATTTATGGTAACTAAAGACCAATTTTTTTTTTTTTTTTTTTTGAAATAAAGAAATATGGGCTCTTGCATGCAAGTATACCAAAAATCATGTGTATAAACACTCCATGATATCCCTGTCAAGCATTCAGTTAGAAATTGTATGCCTTCAAAAAAACAAAATGTAAGGCACAAGCAAATCTTATGGAACCTGTACGAAATATCAGGTCCAAAAGCGAGGAAAACCATAAGGCTTGGAGACAAACACCCTCTACAGTAAAATCAACATTCACAGTAGCATACTGATTCTGATCCAAGTATTTCTACCTGTCAGTTTTATATCAAAACATTTGTGAAAACATGAAATTATAATCCACAACCAACTCTCAATTATCCAAAGGTACGTTATATCTTAGAGAGTAGGAACAATTTTTTTTTTTTAGAGATTAAAGAATAGGCATTCGAATAGAATGATAACATTAAATACAATATTTAAAAAAAATGTTTTCAAATCAGTCTAGAACAATAATAACAAATCCTTCAAGTTAACCACTAAATCTTGTAGTAATAATACACATCTAAATGTTAATTCCCAACGATACCTAGAGTTTCAACCTTCCTCTGATACCATATGTAACAACCCAAAATAAACATGTAATTAATCAACTAATTCACATCAAGTTCAAACGATGAGTAGCACTTACCTGTGGTTGACGTCTGCTTACCGCAACAAGGTTTTGGGGATGAATTTCCACCCAACCGTAGGCTCAATTGCGCAAGGACTTGCTACAACTAGCCACCCCCGAGCCCTCAATCAATGTACTACTTCCAGTGATTCCTCTGTCTTAGAACACTATTCTCCCAAGAGAATGAATGATAGAGTCTTGGAATGATGGAATGCCTCTCATCTTCCTCACCATCTATTAAATAGAGCAAACATTAGGAGGGGAACCACATGCACACACTCCATGTGTCAACATGCAACTTATTTCTTTCTTGTTTTATTCTTTCGTTTTTACTTTTTGATAGTTTTACTGATTTTTACTATTTTTCTTGCTTTATTTCTTTTATTTATATTTATTTAGAGCATGCAATTAATTTATTGTTTTATTATTATTTATTTATTGTTTATTATTTAATATTTATTATTTAATTTTTTTATTATTTATTATTTATTATTAAAGGACATTACAGTAGCCCCTAGTGATGCTTGGGTTGACATCAATGAAAACCACTGATCAACGATCTCCCCCTTTGGCATTGATGGCAACACAAGTACTTCCCCTGTGACCATGACACCTCTTCCTACTTCCTTCTCTCCTCCTTTGTCATCAATGGCAAAGGGTAACTCCCCCTGACAAACAGCCATCGTGTGAACATGTACACACCTTGACTCCCCCTTTCTACTCGAGTAGATAAGAGAAAGAGTCTAATGAAAACTTAGGAGAATCCAAAGATTTTGGTGAAGATACACAAATTATTCATGAGGTAATGGTTTGGTAAATATGTTAGCAATTTGTTCCTTTGTGCCAACATATTGAATCTTGATATTCCTTTCGGTGACCTGCACTCTAATGAAATGATATTTAATTGGAATGTGCTTCTTTTTGGAAGGCATCACAAGATTCTTGGAGATACTAATGGCGTTGGTGTTATCACAAAATATGGGAATAGGCTCATCAAACTTGACTTGAAGATCTTGCAAATTTTTCTTCATCTAGATAACTTGTGTTCAACAAGTTGCTATCGCGATATATTCTGCTTCGGTTGTGGATACTGAAATTGAATACTGCCTTTTACTTAACCATGAAACAAGACAACCACCTAGATAGAATGTCGTTCCTCTAGTACTCTTACGATCATCAATGCTTCCTGCCCAATCTGCATCTTTATAAGCTTGGATAACCAAATCATTTCCTTTGGGATACGATAAACCATATTTCGATGTGCCCTTAAGATATCAAAGAATTCTTTTGATGACAAGAATATGAGATTATTTTGGTGCTACTTGGAATCTTGCTATTTGTCCAACTGCCTGCATCACTTTAGGACAGGAGGTTGTCACATATAGGAGGCTACCAATCATGGATCTATACAAACTTAGGTACACATCCTTTGACGAATCTTCTAAAATTAACTTACAACCTATTATCATGGGGGTAAGGACTGGCTTGCAATCTTCCATCTGAAATTTTTTGAGCATTTCCTTGATGTACTCAGTTTAATATATGAATATTCCTTTATCCTGCTTAAAAATCTGAAGCCCCAAAAAGTACGTCAGCTCACCAAGCATATACATTTCAAACTCACTTTGCATTTTCTGGCAAAGTCTTTACTTAATCTGTCATAATTGCTTCCAAAGATTATAACATCCACATATACCTCGATAATCATTAGGTTATCTTGATCCACTTTCACATAGAGATTGTTGTCAGTGCTTCCTTTCTTGAATCCTTGTTGATGTAGATACCTATCAAGACTGTCATACCAAGCCCTAGGAGCTTTCTTGAGACCATATATGGCCTTCTTTAATCTACAAAAGTAGTTTTCTTTGTCAGTGAGCAAAAAACCTTTGGGTTGTTCAATGTAAACTTCTTCTTCCAATTCACCATTTAGAAAGGCTGACTTAACATCCATTTGGTAGACCTTGATTTTTCTCGAGCATGCATAAGCGAGAAACATCTTGATAGCTTCCATTCTCGAAATGGGACCAAATATTTCTTCAAAATCAATTCCTTCAACTTATGCATATCCTTTGTAGACTAATCTTTATTTTTTCTCGGTAATCTGTCTGTCCTCATTCAATTTCTTTCTGAAGACCCATTTAGTTCCAATAACATTTTTATCCTTTGGTCATGGAACAAATTCCCAAGTGTCATTCTTCTCAATTTGATCTAGTTCTTCATTCATAGCTGCTACCCAGTGTAGGTTTTAACCCCGTACAGAAATTACATGCATACGAATTCTAAAACACATAAAATAAACAATGCGAGAGCATAACACATAAAACACATATACACAAAGATTTTCCCCTGGATCCCAAAACTGAGACTACCAACTTAATTTTTCATTATGTTCTTATCAATGTTACAATACATATTTATACATGCCGAAGCATCCAATACCATGGACCAAAAAACTATCGTGTCCAAAATCATTGACCGAAAACCATCGCATCCAAAACCATGTGCGAAAAACATGCACAAAACCATAGGTAGGTCTGCCCAACCTAATATACGGTCCAAAAACAAAATTTTCTGGGGCACTACTCTAGATCCCATAGAGGGGGGTTACCTGCACCCCTCAAACCCCCTACGACCCCCCTGATACGTAATAGGTGCAACAAAGGGGGGGCTTTTCCCCCACTCTAACCCCCTGGTTAACTATGTGGGCTAGTCGTGGAAAGAATATAACACAACCCAACATTATCCCACTTGTTGTTTTCTTTCCATGGGGGGGGCCATAAGAGAGCTTAGTCATTTAGCCAGCCATGCAACGCCCATTATTTCTTCCAGTAAATCTTCTTCAAAGCAGAAATCCATTTCAACTACTACATCCAATCCTCCTTCAAATCCCTCACCAAATCCTGGTAAAACCTCTGAGGTTATTCGTTCAATCCACCAAAACAGAAAAAAATTCAAAAGGTAAAAAGAAGGGTAAAGGAAAATCCAAATTTGATACCCCAAGATAGGATCCTCCAAAATCATCTGCTGAGGATGCATCTAAAAGTAAGCCCAAATATCCTTGCCTCATTTGTGAGGAATATCACTATACCAAGGATTTTCCCCGTCGTGTTGAAGTTAGTCACTTGTTAAAAGGCACTCAAGGGACACCAACTGTACTAAACGAACCTTTTCCATCATAGCTAACTCAATTGGTAGAACAACCACAATCTTCTACATCTTCAAGTTCTCAGGTTTATATGAGTGGAACAATAGCTATTTCTATTGCCACTCGGTCAAAATACTATCTGACTCCTCCTGAACAAGTTGTGGAGAAAGAATTTACTGATACACCTTCCACTTCTACTCCCCCTAGTTCCGGTCCTCTTCATATCAAGAGACCTAGTAATGACTCTATTATCCAACCACCTGCAAAAGGTGTCCTTTAGAAATCATCTTACAATCTGAACGTGTGAGCTACCCAACATTACAAAATTGTCGAAGATTTAGTTCAAGCACCTTCGGCAATGTCTACCTCGAAATTTCTCTAGAGTTTTCCATCACAGAAAAAAGAATTACTATCTGCTATAGGAGGAATTGACCCTACTGGTTCAATTTTTATTACCTTTGACTTGGAAAATCATGTTCCACATCTTCCACATCAACTTTCCTTTTTAGTCTAAGTCATTATAAAAGGGAAGACAATTCATTAGATTATGATTAATGAGGGTACTTCCACCTACATCATGTATGTCTCATGTTGGAAAGATATTGGCTCTCCACCTATCAACTAGTCCCCTAACACCTTAGAAGCCTTTGATGGCAGAGGATCTCATCCTTATGGAATTCTCACGAACTTTCCCATAACGTTGGAAGGAAAAACTGTTAACTTAGAAGAAGAAGTCATTGGTGCCAATTTGAATTATAACCTTATACTTGGTCAAATTTGGACTCATGCTATGTTTTCTGTGGTTTCTTAGTTGTTTTGTGTGCTCTGTTTTCCTCATGAGGGGAAATAGTCATCATTGGTTAGTTAGCCTTTTTCTCTTCTAACACTTTGAATGGCAATGTGCCATATGTGGGAAATCCTGACATCCCTTATGAGAGTGTTGGGGTGGGTCTTTTCAAAGACTCTGCTCTTAAGGAAACTTTTTTCCTCCCACCTCCAAATGTTGGTTCCATCAACATGATCTCCACTTTTCACGATCCTTGCATTGTTCCTCACCCTAATCAAGTTGATACTTTTGGCGATGGTGTGATGATCAGCCTAGTAGAACAAGCCTATCAAGCTATTTTTTTGGCTTTAGCGGTCACTTCTGAAAGTCATGCTACTCTTAGTATGCATTTAGACACATATTCATAATCCCCTTGACTTGGTTTTTGGGATTCTCCAGATCCCTTGAAATAGACATTTCCCACTGACGAGAGTATCATCAAGGTTATGCCTCTTGAGCAAGCTCCCTGTAATGATGCCTATGATCATTCTTTATTTCTCCCGAGCCTGAGAGAGGTTTCATCATGTTTGGATGCCTTTTTTTCCTATACACTGACCCATCCACTTCAAACGCCTATTTTGGTGCACAAATTTTTGTCTGAGGGAAACATGGTGAACATTACTACTACGATGCCCATCGACATTTCTGCTAAACCAGGAATTTGTGACCTTCCCTCTACAACCACATCTACGGGTTTTGATGAGATCATTCCTAAGGAAACTCTCTCTCTCATCAACACTCTTGACCCATGGTATGGAGATATTATTGTCTATCTCTAAACCCAAACTTTTCGATCAGAGTTGTCCAATTCTAAACATCGTCACATTCAACATTAGCCCCAACCCTATCAAAGTATTTATGATACTTTGTAACGTGTTGGTGTCGATTCTATCCTTCATTGATGTTTGACACTTGAAGAAGCTAAGAGAGCCCTAAATGATGGTCACTCTAGGAATCATGGTGGTCACATGTCAGGGTATGCTACTGCTTAGAACATCCTTCGTGCCAATAATTTTTGGCCTTCGACCTTTAAAGATTTCATCTTAGCACTCCAAAAATGTCACACCTGCTAGATTTACAATTGTAAACATCATGCCCCACCCACACCCTTACACCTAGTTCTTACCGTCAGACCCTTTGCTAAATGGGGTATTGATTTCATGACATGTAAGCCTCGCCCAACCAGGGGGAATGGATATATCATTGTCATTGTTGATTATTTCACTAAATGGGTCGAGGCGATGCCCACATGTGATGTTGACAGTAAAACTACCAATCAATTTCATTTCAACCATGTCATAGCTCGATTTTGTGTTCCTCAACCCATCATTACTGATCATGGATCTCATTTTTGAAATTACATGATGGAAGTGCTCACTGCTTGATTGGGTTTGTTTCATGACAACTCAACTCATTATCCATAGGCCAATGCACAGGTTGAGGTAGTCAACAAAGTCTTGGTTACCATGCTTCAACACACCATTGGGATGCATAAATAAAATTGGCATCTCATGCTATTTTTAGCTCTTTGGGCTTCCCAAAACGCAACTAAGCCTGCCACTAGATTCACACCCTTTCAGCTGGTGTATGCTCTAGAGGAAGCTCTTCCAATTGAGTGTGAAATTCCTTCACTAAAACTAGCTGTCAAGTTACTCCCTAATACCTCACCTGAGGAGGAACATTTTCTTTATCTCAAAAGGCTCATTGAAACTCAGCATCTTGCATCGTTAGTAATTGAAGCCTAGAAGAAACGAGTTAAGTCTCAATACAATAGAACTATTTCTCCCCACATTTTTGATGAGGTTGACTTGGTCTTACTATATATCAAGCCAATGATAAATTGGGAGTTAGGAAATTCAAACCAATGTGGCATGGGCCTTATATTGTCAAATGAGTTTTACCAAAAGGTGCCTATCAGTTAGTAGATTATGAAGGAAATTCTTTGGCTGAGCCCTGAAATGGGCTTTACCTAAAGAAGTATTATGCGTGATTTTCCATGTAAACACTTATGTACGTTAGTGTGTTTTCATTATTGTGCAGTGTGGTTTTGGTGTGTTAGTTTTCTTTTGCAAACTTTTTCCTCTACCTACCTCATGCTATACTTGGTTTGCATGTGTCATCCAACTATCACGTCAATTTTGCTGATGGTGCTTTTTGTAGTACACAGAATCTATCTTCTATTGCATGGAAATCTATGACCCTAATGGTGAGCAATTGAATTTACAAGGTATATTTTCAGGTCATACGACTAATAATATAGCCAAATATAGTGTGGTCATCGAGCTTTTTGTAGAAGCTATTGCTCTTGGAATTAAAGAGTTAATTGTAAAACTTGATTCACAACTCATTACACTACAAATTAATATACAATGTTCAGTTAGACACCCTCAAATTTTGAGAATATATTTGCAAGTTCATCTATTGGAACAAGACTTTGATTTCATTACTTATCATCACATTTTGAGACACATGAACAAATTAACATATGCATTGGCTAACTACGTGTTAGATAGACATTTGGGAAACATGTAGATGATAAAACATCACATAATAAATATGGTAAACAAAAAAACATGTATATATATAATTATATATATATTATATATATATTATATATATTTATATATTATATATATATTATTATTATTATAATATATATTATTTATATTATGAGTTTGCTACATCAAAATGACAAAATCTGTGTTCTGAGACACATGGATTTATAAGCCTACAATAGTGCAAAACGTAAGCTAGATTGGGTTATTCGCCCACATGGTGCTCATGATAGCACAAAATATCCCTAATGACTGAGCCCAATAGCCAACGCAGTCCAGTAGAAACCCCTATATTGTTCCTTTGGTAGCATAATGGCACCTCATCTATCGAGGTGTACTCTAGAATGCCCTTGGTTAAAGCTTCCAAGTTAGACTCTACCTCGACGATAGGATCTTCTCCCTTCTCATAAGGAGCCTCCTCAATCTAGCACGCCACTCACTTGGCTACTCAAGAAACCCCTGGAGGTCTCTCTAGTCCCACACCTGTAAATCATCATAAGTCAAATCTCAGTGCACATACATAAAAAAAAAATCAAAAACCTCCAAATTAGTTTTTACTTGAATTGGCCCACTATGCCCCTAGAGGAAGTGGAAGATATGGATCTCCTCAGAAATTTGTTCCTACATATGGCCAATTGTCAACCATGATTATCTACTAACACAACCATCCCGAAAATGCCAAAGGGAATGATATCTACTCGCCGCCTCCATGACAAGGCATCAATTCTCCCCATATAAGTAATCGTGGATCTTTAGGCGTTGGTGCATCCACTTATAATCATTGATAGTGAAACAAAGACACACGTTCTAGGAAGGATGTCACCAAAATGGATCCAAAACCAAATTGTTTCAGACTCCCTGACTTGCACTTGATAAGTTGGCGCTTCATGCACACCAAGAAACCCTCACTCCAATTGAAAACTATGGGATTCAGACAATCGATTGCATACTAGAAATGCGATTTGTTTCCTTATGCAACACTTGAGCCCCGTCTATTTGGGCCATAGTAAGCAGGATTGTTTGTAGTGGGAGATTTGTGATGGTCTTTATGTCGATTTTCCCACTTTGGGTCTTTTTCGTCCCTGGAAAATGCCTTGCAATAAGCATATCCATCCTCTCTCATCTAGTGCATGATCCAGACAACTAAACCCGTTGTTCCTTTCTAGACAACATGGTAATGAAATAAATGTTGGCAACATCTATTTCGAGTTCCTTATCCCTGATCATAATAGTTGGCGATCCACATCCCACCAACTAATTAGATGCTGCAATAACTCAGGTTTTGATCTCATCCCAAGAATCCTGAAGAACTTAAGCAACCCACATGCTCATAGGGAATCAACACAATCTTGATCTTGAGAAACTTGATCTTATTCAACTTCATATCACCTTTCTTTCCATTCAACAACCGTTTTGGATTGATTATCCTGTGGAAAATCAATAAAGAAACATTTCATGAGCTTCCATGGAGACAAAATGAAAGATAAAATATTTAACATGGAGGATTTCACACAAAAAAATTAACCTCAACGCTAGCGCAACTATTTATTAATTTTCTCGTGTTGCTAGTGCAAGGGCCTAATTGACCATAGGGTGAGCATCATGAGTCCGATGGGTAAAACCCGCATTGATCACCCACAATATAATTTTTTCTAAAAGTCCTCCTCCTAATATATGGATGGAAATGCATGAAATGAGTACAAAAATGAAGGGAAGGGACAAATCTCTTACCTGCAACAAGCGGCTTGGTGAATGGTGTCCGAGATTGATCGTGCTCCTTCCCTAAAAATTGAGATAAAATGAGGTAAAATTGCTCTCACAATTGCAAATTGGTAAATGGTAAAAATGATTTAATTTTTCCCTATTTATAAGTTTTAAATAATATTTTTACCAAATTAGGGCATATTTCACTCATTTTTTAATATTTTTCCTCGAAATTAGGTAATGTGTGTTTCATTGTGCAGCGATAGGTCATATATTCATGCTGGCGGTGATTTATCTTGATTGATTCAACGAGTTATATTTTATCACTTTTTTTGAATCATAAAAAATAAACAAAAAAGCGACCCCCTGGAGTCATCTTTAAGCTCTTTTCTCTCTCGAAAAATAAAAAGATTGTCGAGTACTTGTCATTTCAAACTCACTAAAGTAAATGAGATGGAATCTACTCAGTATAAGTTTAACCCTTTTCCGAACTGAGATAGACTATTGTATGAGAAAGAAATACCTTAGTCGAACATGGATAAGAGGTCCTCTTGCATATTGTTTTCTACCTTTTCAGGCTCAAGAGACGATTTATGACAAGGGACCTTTTGGAGTTTTCTTTTCCTCTTCTTTTTAAAACTCTCTTAACATGAAAACTATGTTGAGTTTCACCTTCATCAGACTCATAAAACATAAATGGTGCAGGACTTGTCACCATGACGAGACAAAGTTTCTCCTTCCTAGGGCTCGTAAAACATACTAGGATGGATTCGTATGAATGATGGACTTATATGGCAAGCATATGCTATCCCCTTCAAGCTTGCAATAAAAAATATATGGGGTACTCACCATAAATGGTGGGGGAAAAGGTGAAAGCAATCATATCTTGTATTTTGTAAAGGCAACATGTCACTCTTAAACATGGCACTCATCTATTGCTCATGTCAGGTTTAAGACATCCTCACTTAGTCACTTGTCTTCATGGGTTTGGGAAATCCATTTTGC
Source organism: Pinus taeda (assembly GCA_000404065.3). NCBI lineage: Eukaryota > Viridiplantae > Streptophyta > Pinopsida > Pinales > Pinaceae > Pinus > Pinus taeda. The sequence continues at coordinate 12,930 of APFE030004138.1, forward strand.
CTCTTATTTGATTATACCATTTCATCATCACGACCTCTGATCTTATGTTGAGTCAAATGCTACCAAACTCTGGAGTCGTGTCACCGATATGTTCAAGAGAAGTCCTATATGTAGTTCTTTACTGCTTATACATTGTTTGATTTTCTGCCACAGTCTTGGATTACACTTATCTACTCTAGGAAATCCTTTTGTTTCATGTCGATGATGTGGGATTCATTATGGCCCTCCTTCGATGGATCACTTTGTGTTGACTTCATATCATTATTTGAAAATATGATCTAGAAACTCCCTTCTAGTACCATAGAACTTACATGCCTCAAAGTCAAGTTCTTCGCATTTGACGTTAGGTTTACATCATTGACCTTCCATCAGATGATTCTATGAGTGTTCGACTTTAGCTTCACTATTCACATTTGTGATTGTGTTGATTGTACCTTGAGAGGCATTGCCATTATTGGTGGTTTCTCTCATGCATGTTAACGACATTAGGGGAATTTTGGGGTCTAAAATGGGCCTCCTAAGAAAAATGTACAACCAAAATAAAATTTATAAGAACCAATAGGATTCAAAATGATGATGTCAACCATGGGGGATGATTCACCATTTTTGGAGAAAAAAAGTAAAAAGATAAAAAAATAAAAAAATAATAAAACTACGTTTTCAACTCGTATTTTCAACTTATCTTCCTAGGATTTTACTCAAATTTTGAGCAGGATTACTTGATGAGTGAAAAATTTAATTCCTCTTCCAAGGATTACCCATGTTGCATACTTTCGATGGACCTTGCTACACGAAAAATGAGAAATACATGAAAAAATGTGATTGCAATCACGTTTTTCATGTATTTCTATTTTTTTGTGTATAAAGGTCCATCATAAGTATGAAACATGGGTACTCCTTGGATGAGGAATCAAATTATGCATCCAATGAGTGTTTCCGCTTGAAATTTGAGTAAACCCATAGGGAGATAAGTTGAAAATACGAGTTGAAAAAATAGTTTTTCTTTTTTACCCTCTAAACTTTGATGATGTAATAGAATATTATTTTATTGTTTCCACTATTATTTTATAATTTCCTTAGGTGGCCCATTTTAGACCTCAAAATTCCCCTGATGTTTATATCATTGACTGGTAATTAGGTGGCTTTCTATCATGTTCGACTTTGACACATCTATTCTCATCTTAGATTTTGTACATTGATCAGTTCGAGATAGAGTGCAAAACCTTGGATTTTGTCTGATAAAATCTAGGTTGTGTGGAGTTATGAGTTACTCATGATCGTACACATATTCCCTCTAGACGGATGGCTGCGACCATACCATGGATCCATATTTGTGATCCTTTCTATTCAGATGGTTGCGACCATACCGAGGATCCTTACACATGATCCCTTTTATTGGATGATTGCGTCCATACAACAGATTCATGTATTATTAGATGCCTATTCATGTATAATTAGGAATGATCATTAGAGATGTAAGATATGTATATGTGTATGTATATTCTTGATTTGTAGGTATCCTGACAGTGTTGTTCTTGCACTGGTAGTGTTGTTCTTGTCCTTTCACTGACTTGTAAAGCATCTTAGCCATCACTCTTTGTTTTGCCTTCAAGCTTTAGGGGGCATATGTTACACAATATTTTGTCACACCTCCTATTCACTTCCTATTCTATATGTCAAAGTTCCAAAACATTGACAGCTGTGCAACATATCCATCATGATATACAAACCAAAACCTCCCAGAAGAATCAAAAGAAATCTACCTTGAATCCATTGTGAAGAAGGTTAAATAAAAACCTAAATTTTAGCATTAGTGCGTTTGGCTACACTACCTACCCATGCTGATGGTAGGTTGCATAGTTCTACCCTAGCACTACCAGCACGTGTTTTGATATGAAAACCCACAGTGAACCTCTTCTGGCAAGTTTTCATAAACTAGGGGAGAAGCTTTGTGCACTAGAACCTTTGAGAACAACGAGCTGGATATTGGTTGTTGTTGATATGGTCAAGCTCTCCCATTCATACCTCTTTATCTTATCATCATGGGCTTGACCCTTGAGATGTGGACCTTCCTCCCTCTTTTGTGGAACCTTAAATCCCTCTCCCTTCCTATAAATTCACTCCCTTCCATCCTCAAATGGTTGGTCATTGATTGTTGCATCCCTGTGATGAGATTATGCTTACATGCTACCTGTTCTAGCTTGGATAAGGAGTTCTTTAAGAGTCTTTTCTTGGACTTTGGAATCCACCGAAAGGAGGTCTCCAACATCAAGGCATAGGTTTTATGCTTCTATTTTTAGCTTATTAATATATAGATCTCATGTTCACTTTCCATAATTGTGTAAATGTTTATTATTTTAGCTTAATACTCCTTGATCTATTAAGTAGTTTATGTGTGATGTATGCCATATATGATCTTTTATTTTGCATAGCTCTTCTATCTTCCTTACAGGTACTTGGATGTGAAGAAAAAGTAAGGAGCAAGGTCTGGAGTGAAAGACTCAAAGTCATCTCCAAAGGATTGAGAAATTAACATTAGAGCGAGGTAGGTTTCTCCTTCTCTCTAAATTTGTTAAACATAAACTAGGAAAGTCTTTGCTATCTTGTTTGGTTTGTTTCGAGACCCACTCATTGGGCTAGAGGGATCGTCTCTGTCTGCAGAGGGGATTTACCTTCACGACAATGTTGGAAAATACTGAGAGGGGGGTGAATCAATATTCCTTAGCTATTAGCACTTTTAAATCTTTTGAAAGAATTAGTTAATCTTAAATTATTATTAATGTTTATGCAATATTAACAGTAAATAAAAGAACAGAAGTGGAAAAAAATGTTTAGGTGGAAAATCCCCTTCCTGTCAAAAACCACCAAATGCTTTTCTAATAAATTCTCTAATTTTTAGCCCCAACTAAAATGAAAGCAACAACTTCCTAGAATTCTAGAAAAGCATTCTTCTCTAGCACTGTTATAGACATATTTGGGCACATCAACCCCAAACTTATATGTCGATGTATTAGGGCTCATCAACCCCTAAAAGATTTGTTTCATACCCTAAGGGAACATAGTCATCTGAATACATCATTCCCCAAAAGTTCCATCTGAGAAACCATCCAGAAATTGCCTAAATTGAACCATACTGACTGCTCCACTGGTAAAGTGTGATGCATACTGATTAGGCCTTCTATAGGCCTTCATGGAATCTTCTAGAAACTTCTCTTGTGCCACTTACCTCTCTGAATTTGCCCAAGGATGAGTAAGGTACCTAAGAAATCTCCAATCCCTTCTCTTATGGAATCAACTGTAACAAGTGGAATGACACTAATCAAACCCATAGATGACTCACACGCTTGCACACATCTATAAATGGATCCCTCATCCAAGAGATCTAGAGGCTGGATTGTTGTGAATTGTAAGGAAGTGCTAATAGTTTGTAATTGAGGAAAGAGCATTGTATTGTTGGTGTGATCTTGCTATTTCATGAGGTGAAGAGGGATTGAAGCTGGGAGGATGATGCTGGATCATACAACTGGTTGTAATTCTCCTTTCTATTAATAAATCTCTTCAAGTTTTATTCCATATGATTGTGCAATTGTGAATGTTATCATTTTTGGATTCTATCATTTGTTCATTATATATATAATTATGTAATGTTTATGTTGTAATAGATCACGATGCTTTGACGATTCTTTTTTTGCTGTACTTGTACAGGTACTCTCCAAGCATGTTAAGTATGGGGAGGAGTTGCAGGATCTATCAAAGGGGAGAGAGAGCAAGCAAGGGATTAAGTGGAAGTTCCAGGTTGGTTCCATTATCTTTCTCTTATCACATAGAAGAAATCATTGAATTGTTTTAAACTATTGTTTCTAGGGTAGCTGCCAAACCTAGAGGGCTAGCATTCTTTAGGAATACTAGTTTTCCCAAAAACAAATTGGTGACTCGACTGGGGAACGAACATATGTTTGTTTGTTGTTATCATTTTTTTTATGTTCAATTTGTTAAACTACAGATAGAGTCTAAAGTTAGCCACGTAGCCTTCGAACTGCTCTTGCTTTGCAATTGCATAATAGATGAATGATGCTTTAGTCAATCTCTAGTTTAGTTTATGAATTAAACATTTGAATTGCAAGCACATCTAGATGCCCTTTTGGTAGCTCAGTAACCTCTCAAGACATTCCTTCATACTTTTCTCTTTATTGTTCATCAACCTAGCCTAACTCATTGAAAACAGCTGCACATTTGAGCCAAAACCCATTTCAGTTGTGCTCCCAGGACCATCGCACTGTCTTCTACTGTAACTTAGTATGCATCGCACCTCCCAAGTGTAGTAAGTGCAATGCATCTCTATTTATATGAAGCCTAGATGCGATGATTGACTGAAATATTTTTCCATTCTAGAAATTGAGGGTTTTTCGACCTTGTTTTTAGTTTGTTTGGTTGTTTTGCTGCAAATGAACAGTGCCTCTTTACTGAAGCTTACTAGCATCACTTAGATCAACCTCAATTACATTAGGATTAGTGAATGTTTTTGTGTATTTGTTCCTCATTTACAATCCTTTGTCAAAAAGTTGTTTAAATCAATTTGTCCCTTTGGTACAAAAAGTGTCGTAATTGTCGTTTTGTGTAGAAAAGAGAAGTGTCATAAATTCTTCCTTCCCTTGATAATAAATTACAATTTTCTTCATGTATTTAGCTTGATTTGTTTATATTCTAAGTTTCGAAAGCATTTTTATTCAAAATTGAAAAGTGTCGTTGAGTCTTCCTTTCTCTTTTGAAGAAGAAATTGTCGAAAATGTCATTTTGAGTGAAATACTTTAGATCTTTTCTACATTAAGTTTTCCTTTTCGTCATTTTTCACATTAAGGAGAATGAGAACAAATACATGAATTTTCATTTTTTTTTTTAGATTTGTGTGCGAAAAGATGATTTAGGGAAATGCACTAGTGTGTGCTCTTTGCTCTTTGCTTAAAAGCATTGTCATTTTTCTTTCCCTAGTAGTTAGGATTTTCATTTCTCAAAATAAAAAAGATTGTTTATCATTGTAGATTGCATCTTAGGAATTTCAAATCATCATCATGTGGTGAACCATTGAAAGGAAAACTCTAAACAAGACCAACTTTAAAATGATTTTTAATGAATCTAAAAACACTTTGGAACTTAACACAACATATCTAGAGGTCTAGGCTAGAGACGTGTTCTGACGTTGTTAGAACTAGTTGCTATCATTTTCATTGAAGATTGGGTGATTCCTCCTCCTTGATACGACAAGTGCTAGCAATGACTTGTGCTCCTCGTACCATCACGTATATATTGGGAGACCATAATAGGCTTAAATCTTTTATCCATAGGAAGCTGAGTTTGCTGCTTTATTGATCACAATGCATTGAACACAACATTCGGGAAGATTGACTATCATACATAAGTCCTTGGTAGTTTCTTTTTAATTTATCACCAAGGTGTATATTGTAGTTTTGCCATTGGTTTGGTAATCCCTCTGTCTAGATTTTCCAGAGTAGTCACTTTCATTCCTTTTCAACTCTAAAAGAAAAGGTCCATTTGAGCACTTGTCCTTTCAAGCTCATTAAAAATCAAAGGAGACTAAAGACATCTTTAGCTTTTTCTCGACTCTTAAAAACTGAAAAAGCAAAGTTGTGTCCAAGCATCATTAAAATTAATTGAATTTAGAATAACATCCCTGTTCCTTAGTTGATCTTAGGTTGAAATATATGGAGACAAATCCGGAGTCCACTGATCAAGCAATCCCTTTTGAAGGGAATCCTAGTCGTTTTCCTTCTTTTGGAAATATTTGTGCTCCTTATATGGCTACATTGTCCCTTTCGGGATTTACCATTGGCCTGCCAGTATGGCTGTTTTCAACCTCTTTGGTTCAAAATTCCATGATTTCTCTGTAATCGAGTGAACCTTCAACTGGACAAAAGCAACCTCCAGTTGATCCTAAAGTTGACCCTTTGCCTTCTTCCTCATTTCTTTCTTCCTCCCCTTCTTCCTCTTCGCTTGGTGAAAGTATTGATACTAGTAACCAGGTGGCTAAGAAGAAGAAGAAAGGGCAGGAGAAGAAGAAGAAGCTAATTCAGCAAGGGGGAAACCAAATAGTCATTGCTTTAAATGCATCATCTGATAAAAATCCATCCATTAAATTTCCTAAAGTGAAATATCCATGCATAATTTGTGTGGGAGACCATTTTCATCGATATTTTACTTACTTTCCTCAGAGCTTGAAACAATGGTCTTCTCGTTCACACCATCCCATGTCATCAACCTCTGGAGATCATGTTAGTAACACACCATTAACTAGTGATAGTAAAGTTCATGGACAAAAGGGAAAGATCAGGTTTCCATGTAGGTTATGTGAAGGTAATCATTCCCTTCACCTTTGTCCCTTTTGGATGAAGCCAAAAGAGTGTTGGATAACCATCCTGCTTCACCATAGCGACTTCCATCTGGTTACAGGAAACTCTCCCTAAGTCCTTCACTAGTTGAAAAATTGACTGATTTAAATCAACCATCGGTTAAAACCACTCTTTTTGAAAGTGAATCCTATGAGTCTATACCCGACCAAAGTCATCAGGTCGAGGTAAAATTTGACCCAATTTCACCTTTAGCTAAACGTACCTTTCCCGAAGAAAGTGAAAATGATACCGTTGAAGTTATTTTTGCTATTTCAGATTCTAACGACCCTAGGGGCAATCTGCCTGTTCCATCAAGATAGGAGGGAAACCCTCTAGTTCTTGTAACTCAAGGGGTTAATTCTCCTGTTTCTTCGGTACCCCCTCCAAGTAGTCTAGTCACTTCCTTTGATTGGAATCAATTGGCAGGATCCCGCCTTCCTTCTTGTGTACCTTTCCAGATCATAGTACAAGTTTGTAAAATGATTGTGTCTAGCACTATTCTAGATGAAGGTGCATCAGTGAGTATCCTTTCCTCAACTGCTTGGAAAGCGCTTGGTTCGCCACTGCTTATGCCTATTACACAGAATCTATTAGGCTTTAACAAAGGAACCAATCGACCATTAGGGATCCTTCCTAAGTTGCTTATTACTTTGGGAGGAAAGACCATTTATCTGAACATGATGGTAGTCCCAGGACCTTTAGCTTACAATTTACTTCTTGGGCGTGACTATGTTTATAACATGGAAGCTATTGTTTCAACACTCTTCCGAGTGATGCGTTTCCCGCATGAAGGAAATATTGTCTCCATTGACCAGCTTTCAATTCCTGGTCCAAACACAGCTCCAAGTCAATCATCATCCCTAAATGGTCCATTTACATCAATGATATCACTTGAACCTTCATTCCATCCACTTGATAGCCATAAGTAGCCTGGTGAATGTAATGAAGCTTGGGGGGCATGCACCTAGTTGTAAAGATAAGTTTCCTTGTAGGCTATGTGATTGGTCTGTCACACCATTCACCTTTGTCTATCTAGACAAAGCCGTCCTGCTTCACTACAATGACTTCCATCTAGGTACAGGACACTTTCGTCTTGCTTCACTTCAGTGATTTCCATCTGGTTATAGGAGACCCTCGTCCTTCTCCACTGTATTGAATTCCATCTGATTACAACAAACTCTCCTTTTCATCATGTTGGTGGCATGCAAACCATTTCTCAAGCATAGTTTTTCATTTTGAGCTTGTGTAAAAATGAAATCAAATCCAAGCATAGATTTTCATTTCGAGCTTGTGTAAAAAAGAAATTGAATCCAAGCATAGTTTTTTGTTTCAAGCTTGTGTAAAAATGAAACTGAATTCAAGCATAGTTTTTCATTTCAAGCTTGTGTAAAAATGAAACTGAATTCAAGCATAATTTTTCTTTTCAAGCTTGTGTAAAAATGAAACCAAATCCAAGCATAGTTTTTCGTTTCAAGCTTGTGTAAAAATGAAACTGAATCCAAGCATAGTTCCCTATGGTTCAAGCTTGTCTAAAAATGAACCCATTTTCTATTTTTAACCCCTTGTAATTGCCATTATGTCAGCCTTTTGAGCCTTAGTTTTTTTCATCTCACCACCACCATCTCTTCGGCCAATCATACGCTTTCACTTGGTTGTTTTACCCTTTTTGAGGAACAGCTGCAATGAGTGGTCTTATTAGCCAACCTCTTCACATAAATCAACATGTTTTGAGAAGTTCCAAAATCACCGTAACCAGTTGCTACCCTTGACACCACTCGTTCCTCAAAATAGAGTCCTCTTTAAACCCTTTTCAGACTCCTTAAATATGAAAAGATTGTTGAGTGCTTCTCTTTTCCAGCTCGTTAAAGTATTGGAAATGTCATCCCTTCTATATTATTTTATCCTTTTTGAGACCTAAGGGATTATTTTATGAAAAAGAACTTATGGAGTTTTATTTTCGTCCCTTTTCAAACTCTCTAAACATGAAAAGGACCGAGTTATCCTTGTCGCTAAACTCGTTAAAACAATAGTGAAAAACTTCTCCATATAGACGAGATCGAGTTTCACTGTCACTAGACTCGTTAAAAAATTAAATAGCAACAGGTTTGCCTGAAGGGCGAATTATAGAACAGGCATATGTTATCCTCCTCAAGCTTGACAAAAATAAAGAGGTACTGGTTGGCAATGACTGGGGAAAAAGGGAAAAAACTTGAAGAATTTATGGTAGCAAATCGCTCTTGAACATGACAATTTCACTTCATCTCCATTATTAAGTTGGGTTGGATTATTCTATTCACTGGTCATCTCACCATCGGTCTTTCATACCATCCATATTTTGGGGTTAACGCTACCAATTCATCTCAGTGTCGCTGACATTTTCAAGAGAAGTCATTCAGTTGAGAAACCACAATCTAGTTAATGTCTCATACACTGCAATACCTCCAACCTTCACTTTTTCATGACCACCATTCATGAACCTTGTGTCGTCAGTTCATTTCATTTGCTTCATTTCGTGTCGTAGATGTGGGATACATAAAGGCCCTCCTATGACGAGTCACTTCTTGTTGACATCAGCTCATTATCCAAGAAGTTGACTTAGAAACACCCCTTTCAGTGCTTTGAACTTTGCATACATCAATGGAAAGTTTCTCACTTTCGGCGACAGGCTGACATCAATGGCCCTTGACTGAAATATTTTGCGTGGTGTTCGACATTGGATCATATATTCACACCACGTGAATTGTACTATAGTACCTTGAGGGTCATTATCATTATCGGTGATTCCTCTTGCATCTGTTAACAACTCACATCATTGGCTAGTAATTAGGCGATGTCTTTCCAGGTTCGACTTCAGAACATCTCTTCACATGGATTGACTTGTACATCGGGCAAAGATTGAGCGAGTTTGAGGACCCAGGATCTAGTTTCATCCATCCGAGTTGTGATATATTTAGGGATATGAAGACATCAAGTGTACAAAGGCTCTACACAGATGGTCATCCTAACCATGGATGATGACTCTATATCTGAAGAATCACCAGTCTGTATCTGCAGATGACTATCTGATCTATGTACATGAAATGAATTTATAAAGTTGAGCATGGAAATGCCTACCTCAGCTATATCATGAAAATTACATTATGATGATGTATTGTATTGTAACTTATGCAGGTCATCTTCCAGTTCAAAACTTCGAATCCTCATGATAAAACATTTCACCCAACATGAATATTTATGACTTCATGCTTTAGGGGGCAACTGTTATAGACATATTTGGGCACATCAACCCCAAACTTATATGTCAATGTATTAGGGCTCATCAACCCCTAAAAGAGTTGTTTCACATAGTCATCTGAATACATCATTCCCCAAAAGTTCCATCTGAGAACCCATCCAGAAATTGCCTAAATTGAACCATATTGACTGCTCCACTGGCAAAGTGCAATGCATACTGAGTGGTACACTGCCAGGTGTTATAGACATATTTGGGCACTGTAACCCCAATTAAATATTTCCATAAACCAAGGGCTTCTAAGTCCCTAAAAGTGTTGTTTCATACCCTAAAGGAGCAAGGTCAGCTGATTACATCATCTCCTAGAAGTTCTCCATGAAAAAATACTTAGAACTGGTCAAAACTGGACCATACAGACTACTTAGTGGTAAGGGTGCGATGAATCTCACCTGCCACATGAAAAAAGTGTGATTCATACTAAAAATCCCTTCTGTGGGGTGCGATGAGTGAGAGTAGACAAATGGTGGAAGCAATTGACTAGGTGGAAACCTAGAGAATCATCTAGAAACTACCCATTTGAACTTGCCTCTTTGAAAATCTCCAAGTGGAACCAAGAACTATCATAGAAAGGACACTAATCAAAATCCCAGAAGCTGACTCACCCACCTGCAAACATCTATATATGGATCCCTCATCCCAGAGATCTAGAGGCTGGAATCTTGTATTTTGTAAGGAAGTGATGTTGGTTTCTTTGTGGAACATCATAGTGTTGGGTGATCTAAGCTTTTCATGAGGTGAAGAAGGGATTTCATGCTGGGAGGATGATGTTGGGTCAGATCAATGGGTTGTAATCCCGTCTTCTACTCTTTCTATCAATAAATCTATTTGAGTTTTCCTCCACATTCTTGTATGTCTGAGTTGAGATATGCATTTGTGTGGTCAATATATATCTGATCCTATATTGCTTATGATTGTAGATCTCTATTCTTTGATGGTATTATGCTGCTTTGACTCTATAGGTGTTCTTTAGAGTGGGACAAGTGAGGAAGGAGTGGAAAATATCTGTCAAAGGGGAGAGGAAACAAGCAAGGAGCCAAACGAAAGACTGAGGTTGGTACACTCTGCTTCTCTCTCATCTACTTCTCATAAAAGAAAACATAAGTAACTTTAGTTTGTTTGTTTCTAAGATAGCTACCCATATCAATGGCACTAGTAGCTCTGAATGGACACTAGATTTCCCAATAACACTAGGGTGTGATGCATACTGATTAGGCCTTCTATAGGGTGCAATGGGAAAGGATGGACAAATGTTTGTGACAATTTTCTAGGTGGTTGCTCATGGAATCTTCTAGAAACTTCTCCTGTGTCACTTGCCTCTCTGAATTCACCCAAGGATGAGTAAGGGATGTAAGAAATCTCCAATCCCTTCTCTTATGGAATCAATTGTAACAAGTGGAATGACACTAATCAAACCCCATGGATGATTCACACCCTTGCACACATCTATAAATGGATCCCTCATCCAAGAGGTCTAGAGGCTGGAATGCTGTGAATTACAAGGAAGTGCTGATAGTTTGTAATTGAGGAAAGAGAATTATATTGTTGGTGTGATATTGCTATTTCATGAGGTGAAGAGGGATTGAAGCTAGGAGGATGATGCTGGATCAGACAACTGGGTTGTAATTCTCCTTTCTATTAATAAAGCTCTTCAAGTTTTCTTCCATATGATTGTGCAATTGTGAATGTTATCATTTGTGGATGCTATCATTTGTTCATTATATATCTGATTCTGTAATGTTTATGTTGTAATAGATCATTATGCTTTGACGGTTCTTTGTTGCTGCACTTGTATAGGTACTCTCCAAGCATGTTAAGTATGAGGAGGAGTTGCAAGATCTATCAAAGGGGAGAGAGAGCAAGCAAGGGATTAAGTGGAAGTTACAGGTTGGCTCCATTATCTTTCTCTTATTTGTTACACATAGAAAAAATCATTGAATTATTTTAAACTATTGTTTCTAGGGTAGTTACCAAACCTAGAGGGCTAGCATTCTTTAGGATTACTAGTTTTCCCATAAACAATCTCCCACTGGAAGGACGCCCCAATGCCCTGGTTTCTTCAGTAATCAACTGAATGGATACCCCAACATCCTAGACCAACCTACCACCCTGAAGTGTTCACAGGCTTCAACCTGTAGGCGACTTCATGCACCTGCCTAGCACCTCCCTACCACCCTATAATCACTGAAATGAGACAAGAGTGTAGATTTCCGTACCAGGGACAATGATCCATGATACAATATAATTTACAATGTTTTTTTACTGAACACCCAATCACACTATGACCTGCAACCCAACCATGAAATCATCCCAACAGAGACTCCTATACCTCCCAACAATTCATTTTCAACTCTAGGAAGATTGATTCTTTTACAATAATGACTCTTCTAATGATGACACTTTTACAAATGAATCTTTTACAACTTTACAATGATGAATCTTGGCCTTGACACTTCTTTGTAATATATCGATGGTTGTCATGTATTTAAAGGATGTCCCTCTCTAATGCTTCCTTTGATTTTATACTTCAGCTCTTGAATGCTCACTTAATGTTATCCTTAAGTCTTCTTCTACCTACATGCAAATTTGCCAAGCGAAACCCAGTCTCAAAAGGAAAGACAAAATACATTTCAACTTACCTCTGCTTGCAAAACACATGTAGGTGCATAATAATGAATAAATACAAATTAAAATTACAATGCATACCCAAAATTTTCTTTTCACTTTTTTTGTTGACTTGTTGCAGCAGTAGAAAAAGACTCCCACTCTTGATATAGGCCTAGACTCTATACAAGACTATATCCAAAACTGACCTAAAGATATATACAATAGAAACTGATGACAAACCCTATACTTGTGATGAACGAAGTTCTAAGTACAACAACAAAGACCATTCTATCAACTCTGACAAGACAAGTAACATGAACTTACAACATCATACAGATTTAGTAGACTTGGTGTAGCATCAAATGTGTAGTATGAAGAATAGGACATCTGAAATGTGGTATCAAGAGTAACTGTGACATATAGAGACATAGAGATATAACCGAGACCCTGTATATACTTACGTTTTCCTGCAAAAACATATGTCAGAGATGATACTCAAAATTCAAATTTAAGCACTTAATCGTACATGCCTTGTTGTAGGAGACTTACCCTTGATTGTTGATGTGTGGTCCTTAGTGTAGTGATACTTGAATGCTTGCTTTTTCTTTCCTTCTAGGAGCTCAATATTACATTTGTTGTATCTATGTAATTTCAGATCTCCAAGGTTCGAACATTCACTTTATGGTATCCCTTTGAGTCTTGTTTGTAACCCAACACATTTGATCAAGAGTGGATTCTTGAAGAAAGAGTTATGCCCAATCTCCCACGATGACTTGATTATAGCCTGGTTCAGTAGAGAGAAATTGTACTAAGTGCAACATGTCACTGTTGCAACCTTCAGCCCTGAAAAGGCTACTCAACAAACTAAAATCTATTCTCTTTCTATGACTATTTATGAAATTTGAATCCAATGCTCAGAGAGAAAGTTATGATGATTTTCCTGACGTCACCTGTTTGACATGGAATTCGAGAGCCTGCAAGAACCCTAAATTTCTCAAATTATATCTCTGAAAATATAGCGAACCAGTATCTTAAATTTGATCATGAGGTTAATAAAGATTTCAGCTTCAATGGGTTTTAATTTCAGCTTCTGAAGCTTCGTGAAAAAAACAATTATAGCGAAAATTCCACGGTGACTTGTTTGAAGCCACAAAATCCCTACAAGAGGAGGATATGAGGGCCATTATTTACATGAATGTCTTGAGTTGAGAGGGTCCTCAACAAGTTAACATTGTAGGGATTTTAGGAGAAAAAATTACTATTAATTATTGACTATTCAATGACCACAACCAGTTATGAGTGCCATGCCACAACCCCATAGGGTTTTAGCCCACTAACTGGCATTACTAACTTCAAATGCAAATAACTCTCAAACCGTAAAGAATTGGGAGGCATACCATATATCAACGGAAACATCTCACTGAGTAGAATCCATTGAGATGATATTTGATGCAAAATAATATGATTTTTCAAGTCAAAATTGTCTTGCAAGATTGGGGTATCCCCTGGTGATGCTTGGGTTGACATCAATGAAAACCACTGATCAACAATCTCCTTTGGAATTGACGGCAACACAAGTACTCCCCCTGTGATCATGACACCTCTTCCTACTTCCTTCTCTCCCCTTTTGTCATCAATGGAAAAGGGTAACTCCCCCTAACAAACAACCATCGTGCGAACATGTACACACCTCCATTCCCCCTTTCTACTTGAGTAGATAAGAGAATGAGTCTAATGAAAACTTAGGAGAATCCAAAGATTTTGGTGATGATACTCAAATTATTCATGAGGTAATGGTTTGGTAAATATGTTAGCAATTTGTTCCTTTGTGCCAACATATTGAAGCTTGATATTCCTTTCAGTGGCCTGCACTCTAACGAAATGATATTTAATTGGAATGTGCTTATTTTTGGAAGGCATCATGGGATTCTTGGAGATATTGATGGCACTGGTGTTATCGAAAAATATGGAAATAGGCTCATCAAACTTTACTTGAAGATATTGCAAAGTTTTCTTCATCTAGTTTACTTGTGTTCAACAAGTTGTTGTGGCGATATATTCTTATTCTGTTGTGGATAACGAGATTGAATATTGCTTTTTAGTTAACCATGAAACAAGACAACCACCTAGATAGAATGTTGTTCCACTGGTACTCTTACGATCATCAATGCTTCCTACCCAATCTGCATCTATATAAGCTTGGACAACCAAATCATTTCCTTTGGGATACCATAAACCATATCTCGATGTGCCCTTAAGATATCGAAGAATTATTTTGAGGGCAATAATATGAGATTCTTTTGGTGCTGCTTGGAATCTTGCTACTTGTCCAACTTCCTACATCACATTAGGACAGGAGGTTGTCACATATAGGAGGCTACCAATCATGGATATATACAACCTTAGGTCCACAACCTTTGACGAATCTTCTAAAATTAACTTACAACCTGTTATCATGGGGGTAAGGACTGGCTTGCAATCTTCCATCTAAAATTTTTTGAGCATTTCCTTGATGTAATTGGTTTGATATATGAATATTCCTTTATCCCGTTTAGAAATCTGAAGCCCCAAAAAGTATGTCAGCTCACCAAGCATAGACATTTCAAAATCACTTTGCATTTTCTGGCAAAGTCCTTACTTAATCTGTCATCATTGCTTCCAAAGATTATAACATCCACATATACCTCGATAATCATTAGGTTATCTTGATCCACTTTCACATAGAGATTGTTGTCAATGCTTCCTTTCTTTAATCCTTGTTGATGTAGATACCTATAAAGACTATCATACCAAGCCGTAGGAGATTTCTTGAGACCATAGAGTGCCTTCTTTAATCTACAAAAGTAGTTTTCTTTGCCAATGAGCAGAAAACCTTTGGGTTGCTCAATGTAAATTTCTCCTTCCAATTCACCATTTAGAAAGGTTGACTTAACATCCATTTGGTAGACCTTGATTCTTAGTGAGCATGCATAAGCGAGAACATCCTGATAGCTTCCATTCTTGCAATGGGACCAATTCTTTCTTCAAAATCAATTCCTTCAACTTATGCATATCCTTTGCAGACTAATCTTTCTTTATTCCTGGTAATATGTCTATCCTCATTCAATTTGTTTTTGAAGACCCATTTAGTTCCAATAACATTTTTATCCTTTTCTCATGGAACAAATCCCCAAGTGTCGCTCTTCTCAATTTGATCTAGTTCTTCATTCATAACTGCTATCCAGTGTCGATTTTAACCTCGTATAGAAATTACATGCATACGAATTCTAAACACATAAAATAAACAATGCGAGTGCATAACACATAAAACACATATACACAGAGATTTTCCCCTGGATCCCAAAACCAGGACTACTAGCTTGATTTTTCATTATGTTCTTATCAATGTTACAATACATATTTATACATGCCAAAGTAT
Source organism: Pinus taeda (assembly GCA_000404065.3). NCBI lineage: Eukaryota > Viridiplantae > Streptophyta > Pinopsida > Pinales > Pinaceae > Pinus > Pinus taeda. The sequence goes on from APFE030004138.1 coordinate 28,648, forward strand.
CCAATACCATGGACCGAAAAACAATTGCATCCAAAACCATTGACTGAAAACCATCACATCTAAAACAATGTGCGAAAAACATGCACAAAACCATAGATAGGTCCGCCCAACCTAATATATGGTCCAAAAACAAAATTTTCCGAGGCACTGCCCCAGACCCCATAGAGTGGGGTTACCTACACCCCTCAAACCCACATTGACCCCCCCGCTACGTAATAGGGGCAATGAAGGGGGGGCTCTACCCCCCCTCTAACCCCCTGGTTAACTACGTGGGTTAGTTGTGGAAAGAATATAACACAACCCAACATTATCCCACTTGTTGTTTTCTTTCCACAGGGGGCCACAAGAGAGCTTTGTCATTTATCCAGCCCTACAATGCCCATTGTTTCTCTACACCAAGAGAACTTCTCAGAGCTCACAGATTTTGTCAATGCATCTGTAGTATTCTTCAAAGTGTCCACCTTTACTAGAAACACCTTTTTTTCCTCTATCATATCCCTCACAAAGTGATACTGAACATCAATGTGCTTTGTCTTTGAATGATAGGCATGGTCTTTTTCCAAGAAAATTGCACTTTGGCTATCACAGTCTATCCTTATAGCTCCCTGTACTAACCCCATACCTGTACACAATTTCTGCAACCAAACTGCTTAATTGCTTGCACGAGTGGCTGCCATGTATTCTACCTCTGTAGTTGATAGTGCCCCTACAGATTGTTTCTTACTCATCCAACTGACTGCACCTCCAAATAGGTTAAACACATACCCACTTGTAGATCTTCTCTAATCCAAATCTTCAACCTAGTCTACATCAACAAAGCCATGAATATCCAACACTCTGTCAAATCTTGGTCTTCCTTGGTAGCACAAACCATAATCACTAGTGCCACGCAAATACCTGAAAACTCACTTCACTATTGTCTAGTGCTCCTTCCTTGGTTTTGACAAAAACCTGCTCAATACTCCCATTGCTTGTGCAATGTCTGGTCTATTACAGACCATTGCATACATCAGGCTACCAATTTCACTTGCATTTGGAACACTGAACATGCCTTCTTCCTCTTCTTGTGTCTTGGGACATTGTTCAGCAGATAACTTCACACCTACAGGAATAGGAACCTTCATTGGCTTACTATCTTGCATATTAAACCTCTGTAATATTGTCTCGACATACTTCCTCTAGTTTAATCAGAGCTTCCTATTTCCCTGGTCTCTTTTAGTTTCCATGCCCAAAATATAGTTTGCAGCACCAAGATATTTCATGTTGAATTTGGAGGACAATTGGGTCTTCAAATCCTAGATAATTTCTTTGTCATATCCAACCAGCAACATATCATCCACATACAAGACCAGATAAATAACATGGTCACCAATTAATTTAAAATGCACACAATGATCTGCTTTGCTTCTAGTGAAACCAAGTCCCCGTATAAATGTATCAAATTTCTAATGCCACATCCTTGGTGACTATTTTAACCCATACGAAGACTTCTTTAACTTGCATACCATTTCTTTCTTACCATTCACCGCAAAACCTTCAGGTCGCTTCATGTAGATCTCCTCTTCCAGATCCCCATGAAGAAATTTTGTCTTCACATCCATCCGTTCTACCTCAAAATCAAAAGTAGTAGAAACAAATAAAAGTAACCTAATAGAAGTTACCTTGGCAACAGGAGAAAAAATATCACCAAAATCAATTCTTGACACCTAGGAATAACCTTTTGCTACCATTCAAGCTCTGTATTTCTCCACCTTTCCTTCTGCATTTATCTTCTTCTTGAACACCCATTTTCTACCAATGGGTTTCCTTCTAGACGACAACCCCACCAGATCCCAAGCCTCATTTTTGTGCAAAGATGCCATTTCATCAACCATGGCCTCTTTCCAAAGTTTTCCATCCTTTGAATCTACTGCTTCCTTCACAGTTCTGGGATCATCGTCAGTAATAGATAAAGAAAAATTTGAATAGAAAGCGGATGGATTATACCTTTCTGGTTGCCTTCTTTCTCAAACTGATATTCTCACACCCGAAGTTTGTGGCTCTTCATCTTATGATTCCTCCTCTATTGTAGAGTCTGATTCTTCCTACTTAAGCTCAAACTCTATCCTCTTAGGTTCCTTTGGTTGGAATTCATGTTTAATAACATATTTTACCTCTCTGAACACCACATTTCAGCTATACACAACCTTCCTTATTACTGGATTCCAAATCTTATAACCCTTTAAACCATCCTTATACCTAATCAAGATGCACTTTTCGGATTTACTATCCAACTGGTTCATTTCTCCTTTGGAACATGTACATATGCATCACATCCAAATACCCTTAGATGTGAAAGAAAGAGTTTCTTACCAGTCCATCCCTCGTGTGGAGTCTTATCCTCCAACGCTGATGAAAGTGATCTGTTGACCAGGTAACATGCTATCTCCACCACATCTGCCCAGAATTCTTGTCCTAACCCAGTACCACTGAGCATGCTTCTTGCCATTTCCATCAACATCTTGTTCATTCTTTCTGCAACTCCATTTTTCTCAGGTGTGTATGGAGTAGTCTTCTGTTGTGCTATACCACACTTCTTACAATATTCTTCAAATTCCTTACTGGAAAACTCTCCACCATTATCTGTCCTCAACACCTTTATCTTCTTCTCTATCTGGTTTTCCATTAGAGCCTTAAATCCTTTAAACCTATCAAAGACTTCAGATTTCTTCTTAAGGAAATATATCCATGTATTCCTTGAGAAGTCATCTATAAATGATACATAGTACACAGACTTACCCAGTGATGGAGCCTTCATAGGTCCAAACACATCGCTGTGCATAAGCTCTAATATATGTTTCAACCTCTTACCACTAGAGGGGAAAGTCACCTGATTATGCTTCCCTTATACACAATTTTCACATAAGTAAAAATCCGGAGAGCTATTACTCATACCTTATCCCATACCATTACCATGAAGTATTCGGAGGCCCTTCTCTCTAATATGTCCAAGCCTTTGATGCCAAAGCATGGTCTTCTCTCCAGAGACCACTAGATTTTTTTCTCCACTTTCAGGAACCATAGAGTTATTGCACACATCAACGATAGTGCTACCTTGCAGCTTGTATAGAGTTCCAATCCAAACTCCCCGCATCAATACCATTGTTCCCCGAACCATCTTGCAGGTATCCTTATCGAACACTGTTTTTACACCTCCATCATCCAAATTTCTTACAGAAATCAGACTTCTAGCTAATGGAGGAATATGCATAATACCCGGAAGTGTTCTAACCCTTCCACCTTGCAAATTTAACTTTACTTTTCCATGACCAACAATTATAGCCTTCCTATCATCCCCTAAGAAGAGATCACCACCATCGTATTTCTCATACTCACAAAACCACTCTCTATGGGGAGTGAAGTGAAAGGATGAACTTGAGTCAGTCAACCATGCCTCATGATCTACATGTGTACTTGAAGAAGCCAAGTACACATCCCCACCCTCATCTGAGGTGTTTTTTGCCTCTGCAAAAGGAGCATCATCAGATCCCTTTCCTTTATCAGGAGATTTAGATTTACAGTTGCTTTTGTAGTGCCCTTCCTTTCCGCATTTCTAGCACACCACCTTTACAAGTTTTCCTGGAGATTTAGATCTCCCTCTAGATTTAGATCTCCCACTCGATGACTTATTTTTGTTTTTGTTCTGGGACCATCCTTGTATAGACAAGGCATCACCATTCTAGCTCTCCATATTTTTCTGTCTCAACTCCTCCCTCAGAAATGATGAGACTATTTCATCAAACTGTAAGGCAGTTGTATTGCTACCTATTGCAATAACCAGACTATCCCACAAATCTGGTAGATAACACATCAAATTGATGCACTTATCTTCATGTGAAATTTTAATATCAATAGATAATAGCTGACTTACCATAGTATTAAATGCGTTCTGATGCTTTGTCACCAAGTCTCCATCTTTCATCCTTTGGTTATACATCTTTTTCTGTAGGAATAGTTTATTCACCAAAGACTTAGATTGGTACAAAGTCCCTAACATGTCCCACAAAGCCTTCATCGTAGCTTCCCCTGATACACTCATCAATATTGAATATGAGACACACAATCATATTGTGCTCTTTTCCTTCCGATTCAACTTCTTCCATTCTTCATTGGACACTCCCGTTGGTTTAGTACCCAAATGTATCGTGATCCATTGATCTTTATCCACCAAGAGATCCTCCATCTTGATTTTCCACAACTCAAAACTTTGACCTTTAAATTTCTCGATCTCTATCTTTCCATTTCTCACCATCTTCTTTCACCACGAGAATCGATCTCGCAGGTCTCACACTGAATAGGGTCTACCATAGGCCCGAGCGAAACCCCTCAGCAAAAAAGGCATCCCCTTGAAGCCAAAATAGCTCTGATACCAAATGTAGGTTTTAACCCTGTACAAAAATTACCTGCATATGAATTCTAAGACAAAGAAAATAAACAATGCGAGGGCATAACACATAAAACACATATACACAAAGATTTTCCCCTGGATCCCAAAACGTAGACTACTAGCTTGATTTTTCATTATGTTCCTTTCAATGTTACAATACATATTTATACATGTCAAAGCATCAAATACCATGGACTAAAAAACCATCACGTCCAAAACCATGGACCAAAAACCATCGCGTCCAAAACCATGTGCGAAAAACATGCACAAAACCATAGGTACCCCCCCCCCAAAAAAAAAAAAAACCCTCGATTAACTACGTGGGCTAGTCGTGGAAAGTATAACTCAAACCAACACACAATATTCATTTTGACTAGCTTCCTCAAAATTGTTAGGCTCAAAACTCGCTAAAAGGGCAAGATGGGCTTGATGTGGTGAATGAAATTTTCAAATTTTTTTGGTTCCAATTCCTTCATTAATATTTCTGACGATCTGATTTGGCAGATGATTATTTTGATACCATTCTTTTGAACCTTTTGGAGAAGATTCTTGTACATCTTGTTGATCATTTATTATTCCTTCTTGGTTGACTGGTGTTTCCTTATTTAATTGTTCTTGTTCTGGAGCTTCTTCTTCATCCTTCACAGATTGTACCTCAAGCCCCTCAGATTGTCTTGAAGAGATGATCTCATTGTTATCCTTTAGAACATAGTATTCGTCAAAAGTAACATTTATACTTTCAACTATTTTCTTTTGCCTTAGATTGTAGCATCTATAACCCTTTCTTTTGCATGAATATCCAATGAAAATGCCTTCGTCAACATGGGAATTGAACTTGCTCAATTTTTTTTCTTCTCTTTTGATGTAGCATTTACTTCCAAATATTTTGAAGTATTTGACATTAGCTAGTCTTCCTTTCAATAGTTTGTACAAATCCATATTATAATTGTTCTTGAGCACACCTCTGTTTATAATGAATATGGAAGTATCAATTGCTTGAACCTAGAATTTATCGTCTAAGTTTGAGTCTTTTAACATGGTTATAGCCATTTCCTGTACAATTCTATTTTTTCTTTCAGCTACTCCATTTTGTTGTGGTGTTTTAGCTGTTGAGAATTGCCTTTTTATTCCATGTTTGTCACAATATTGCTGAAATGCTTTGGACATGAATTCTATGCCATTATCTAATCTTAGACATTTGATCTTTAGATCGGTTTCATTTTCCACCAATTCCTTGTAGATTTTGAAACATTGGAATGCCTCAAACTTTTTCTTCAAAAAACTAATGGCTGTCATTCTAGTGTAATCATCTATCATAAACTTAAAGTATAACTCACCATCTAAACCTTTTGTTCTCATAGGACCACATAGATCAGTATGTATTAATTCCAATGGACGTGACGCAAAATGTTCCTTTGTCTTGAACTCGACTTTCCTCTGTTTTCCATGCTGATAAGATTCACATATTGTATTGGTAGGTTTTGAGAATTTTGGCATTTCTCTAACTGCTTCCTTTTTGTTGATCTTGACCAAATTGTCGAAATTTATATGTCCCATCCATTTGTGCCATAACCATCTCTCATCTTTTTTTTCCAAGAAACACCCTTTAGGTGTCTCATCCAAAATATATATGTCGTTTGGAGCTCTGCTTGCTGTAGCTCCTACCAAACTTTCCTTTCCTGATTTCACATTTCTTTGAGTTGAATAACATCATGTGTCCTTGATCACACATCTGTCCAACGCTAAGTAGATTGTGATTCATATTTTCAAACAACAACACATCCTTTGCTAATGCATCCTTGCTTCCAAGAGTGACTGTACTCGCTCCTATGACATTTGAAGACTTGTCATTTCCAAAAGACATATTCCATGTTTTCTTTTAAAGATATGAACTTATTTCTATATCCAGTCATATGCGTTGAGAAACCACTATCAACATACCATATGTTTATGTTGATTTGACCCTTTAGAGTGAAAGAACACCTTTCAGTCTTCCTTGTCCATACTTGTTCATTCTAATTTTGTGAGAATTCCTTTGAAGAATTTCCTAGTCTACAATCTTTGGTCAAGTGTCCAAAATTGTTACATTTGTAACATTCAACATCATCCCTCAAATGATCAAATTTGTTGATATTTTGCTGAGTTCTGGAATATCTATTTCTGAGAGATCTCTTGAATTATATTCATTCCAAACATACATGTGACATTCTGAAGCTCTATGTCCAAACCTTCCACATGAATAACAATGACCATAAAAGATAGGTTGATAATAGGGAAAATTATTCTTTGAGGAATTGTCTTCCAAGGTTCTTCCTGCGAGTCTATATCTCTCAATCTAGCTGGTAGATCTACCTTCTTGGTAGATTTTGCATATCCATCTTCTTTAGTTGTCATACAAGGACCTGAATCCTTTTGGAATTTTTCTTTGTAACCAAGACTAGACTTGTCGCTGCATGATCGTTGGTTCTTGATGAGTTCATCCAAAGTATTTGAGTTGTTGGCGTATTTTTGAAGATTTTTCCATTTTTTACTTCCTTTCATAAAGAAACAATTTTAGCTTCCAATGCTTCTCTTTCCTTGTTTCCTTCCTTTATTTCTTTCTTGAGTGATTCCTCAATTCATTTTTATTCTTCAACCTTGATTTTAAGATTTAGGACATGTTCCCTTTGTATCTTTAATTCATCTTCAAGAGTTTTGACGTGCTTCTTCTCGGCCTTGAGCTCTTTGATAACCCTGATCACTTCATTTTGAAATTCAACCTCAGTCATTTCTTCTTCTTCTTCTCCTTTTTCATCAGGTGCCTCTTGCTAATTGTGCTTGGCCATAAACAATACTCTTCCATTGAATTCTTCTTTGTTGTCACTATATTCTTTGGATGAGGAGCTATCTGCTTTGGAGAAGAAATTTTTCTTAAACTATTTCTTCTTGCCTTGCTTTTTGAACTTCTTGGGACTTTTATTTGCTTTCATAACAACCTCATTTTTGTGAGGACATTTGGCTACAAAATTCCCAGCTTCACCATAATCAAAAAATATTAATGGAAGTTTAACTTTAAATTTTCCCATGCCTGTTCTCATTTTCCGCGAGAAATAGGCAAACTCTTTATCTGAAAATTCTTCTTCATCTTCTTCCTTTTTCCCATCCTTACAATTGCAAGTTTTTGCTTTCGGAGTTTACTTGTCCTTACTATTCTTCTTGGATGTGGAAAATGTTGTTTCTAAGTGAGATGTGCCATCCTCTTCTTCAATCCTCATTTCATATGTCATACTAATTCCATGCAATTCATCTATGCTGAGATTGGTTAGATTCAATCCATCTTCCAAGACAAATACCTTAGTGTGAAATCTTGCTGGCAAGGTTCTGAGGTTCTTCCAGACAATTTTTTTTTGTTTCAACAGGTACTCCCAAACCTTCCAATTTATTTGTTGTTTCATCAACATGCTGAAAGTATATAGCAATATCTTCATCTCCCCTCATTTTGATTTTCTCAAAATTTTCCTTGAAAATTTGAAGTTTTGCTTCTTTCACCTTTGAGTCACTTGCAAATATATTTTTAACCTTTCCCCATACCTCTTTAGTAGTTTTGCAACTCAATGCCTTAAGATAGACATATTCAATAAGCCAATAGATAAAAATATCTTTAGCCTTTGCATCATATAACATATTTTTCTTACCTTGTTCATCCTCGGTTGGTGTGAAGCCTTTGTCAATGAGCAAATGAACCTGCATTCTTCCACTCCAAAGTGCATAGTTATTTCCATTAAACAAAGGAACTCTATTCTTAGTAGACTCCATGATCTACTTCTAGTTGTTATACTACTATTGAAGGAACCAAGCTCTGATACTAATTGTTGGAAAATACTGAGAGGGGCGGTGAATGAGTATTCCTTAGCAATTAGCACTTTAAATCATTTTAGAGCATTAGTTAATATTCAATTATTATTAATGTTTATGTAGTAATACCACTAAATAAAACAACACATGAGGCACAAAAATTTTAGGTGGAAAACCCCCTCCAGGTCAAAAACCACTGAATGCTTTTGTAATATATTCTTTAATAAAGCAACAACTTCCTAGAATTCTAGAAAAGAATTCTTCTCCAGCTCCCACTGGAAGGATGTCCCAATGCCCTTGTTTTTTTAGTAATCAACTGAATGGATTCCCCAACAACCTACACCAACCTACCACCCTGAAGTGTTCACAGGCTCCAACCTGTAGGCGACTTCATTCACCTGCCTAACACCTCCCTGCCACCCTATAATGACTTAAATGAGACAAGAGTGTGGATTCTCATACCAGGAACAATGATTCATGATACGATATGATTTACAATGATTTTTTACCGAACACCCAATCACACTATGACCCGTAACCCAACCATGACATCATCCCAACAGAGACTCCTATACCTCCCAACAACGCCTTTTCGACTCTAGAAAGATTGATTATTTTACAATAATGACTCTTCCAATGATGACACTTTTACAAATGACTCTTTTACAACTTTACAATGATGACTCTTGGCCTTGACACTTCTTCCCAATATATAGATGGTTGTCATGTCTTTAAAGGATGTCTCTCTACAATGCTTCCTTTGATTTGATACTTCACCTCTTGAATTCTCGCTTGATGTTGTCCTTGAATATTCTTCTACCTGCATGCAAATTTTCCCAACTAAACCCAATCTCAAAGGAAAAACAAAATACCCTTCAACTTACCTCTGTCTGCAAAACACATGTAAGTGCATAATAATGAATAAATACAAAATAAAATTACAATGCATACCTAAAATGTTCTTGTCACTTTTCTTGTTGACTTGTTGCAACAGTAGAAAAAGACTCCCACTCTTGATATAGGGATGGACTCTATGCAAGACTATATTCAAAACTACCCTAAAGATATATACAATAGAAACTGATGAAAGACCCTAGACTTGTGATGAACCAAGTTCTAAGTACAACAACATAGACCATTCTATCAACTATGACAAGGTAAGTAACATGAAATTACAACATCATGTAGATTTAGAAAACTTGGTGTAGCATCAGATGTGTAGTATCAAGAATAGGACATCCAAAATGTGGTATCAAAACTAATTGTGACATATAGAGACATAGAGATATAATCGAGACCCTGTATATACTTACATTGTCCTTTAAAAACATATGTCAGAGATGATACTCAAAATTAAAATGTAAACACTTAATCATACATGCCTTTCTGTAGGAGACTTACCCTTGGCAGTTGATGCATGGTCCTTACTGCAGTGATCCTTGAATGCATTTTGTTTCTTTCCTTATAGGAGCTCGATATTGAATCTGTTGTATCTATGTAATTTCGGATCTCCAGGGTTTGAAATTTCATCCTCTGGTAGCCCTCTGAGTCCTCTTTGCAACCCCACAGTTCTGATCAAGATTGGATTCTTTAAGAAAGCATTATGGTCAATCTCCTGTGATGACCTGATTATAGCCTAGTAAAGTAGAGCGATTTGTATGAAATGCCACATGTCATTGTTTCGACCTTTGGTCTTGAAAATTCTACTCAACAAACTACAACATATCCTATTTCTACGAATGTTTACGAAATTTGAATCCAATTCTCAGAGAGAGTTACGATGATTTTCCCAACGTCACCTGTTTGACATGGAATTCGGGAGCCTGCCAAAACCCTAACTTCCTCAGATCATAACTCCGAAAATATAGAGAACCAAGATATGAAATTCGATCACGAGGTTAATAAAGATTTTGGCTCAAATATGTTTTAATTTCATCTTTTTGAAGCTTCACTATATAATCTATATCTAATTCTATATTCTATATCTATATATATATATAATATATATATATAGCTTACTATATATATATATATATTTTATATATATATTATATATTATATATATATTATATATATAATATTATATATATATATATATATATATATATAATATATATACATATATATATATATTATATCTATATATAGCAAAATTCCACGATGACTTGTTTGAAGCCACAAAATCCCTACAAGAGGAGGATCTGAGGGTCATTATTTATATGAATGTCTTGAGTTGAGAGGGTCCTCAACAAGTGAATGTTGTAGGGATTTTAGGAGCAAAAAAATATTATTAATTATTGACTTTTCATTGAACACAACCAATTATCAGTGCCATGCCACAACCTCATAAGGCTTTAGCCCACTAATTGGGGTTACTAACTTCAAACATAAATAAATCTCAAACCGTGAAGAACCGAGAGGCATACCATAAATCAAAAGAAACATCTTGACAAGTAGAATCCATTGAGAAGATCTTTGATGAAAAATAATAAGTTTTCAAGTCAAAATTCCTTTGCAAAATTGGGGTAGCCCCTGGTGCTACTTGGGTTGACATCAATGGCAACCACTAATCAACAAACAAGACTCGAAAATTTGTCTTCCTTATTATTTTCGCTCAGGCAAAGAAGAAGACTATGGCCACATCCACAAACTCAAGATAGGTCTCCTCCGCACAGCAAAAATAGATGGAAAAGGTCGTGGATGAGTACATGGACATCTTCACTTAACCCACAGGGGTACCCCTACACTGCGAGGTCAAACACTTCATCGATTTGACCCTAGGAACATTGCTACTAAACAAACCAATATACTGGCGCTTTGTTATAGAGAAAAATGAAATTAAGAGGTAGATTCAAGATCTACTGCAGAAAGGGAACATTAGGCCAAGTTCATCACCCTGTGAGAGCCTGATTGTGTCGATAAATAAGAAAGATGACACTTGGAGACTGTGTATTGAATATCGGGCGCTGAAGAGGATCACTGTCCAGAATAGGTATCCAATCCCACAAATTGATGACCTTCTAGACCAGCTCAAGGGGGCCAAATATTTAAGCAGGATTGACTTGAAGTCTAGTTATCACTAGGTACCAAATAAACCCTCCAATGTGTGGAATACTTCCTTCAAGTTTGAGGAGGGCCTTTTTGAATGGCTGGTAATGCCTTTCAGGTTGACGAATGACCCCATAACATTCATGCAGCTGATGGAAGACATATTGTGGCCCTTAACCAACTCATTTGTGGTAGTGTACCTGGATGACATCTTGATCTTCAGCCGATGTTAGGAAGAGAACATAGACTATATCTGATAGGTCCTCCAAACCCTACAACAACACAAATTGTGTGCCGATTTGGAGAAATGCACTTTTGGTATGACTAGGTTCAATATATGGGGTACATCATTAATGAGTAGGGTGTGCATGTGGGCCCAAACATGATACAAGTTATTCGATATTAGTCAACTCCAACCACTCTAACAAAGCTCCGCAACTTTTTGGGTGTTGCCAATTTCTATCATAAGTTCATGTTGGGATTCTCTCATATCACTTGGCCTTTCAGTCAAGTCACCAAGCGATTCTTTTGGTATGAATACCAATAGAAGGCATTTATCGAGTTGAAGCATCACCTCTGCTTGACAAGTGTTCTCACATTACTAGACTTACCTACTCCTCTATCTACTCCTAGTCAGCCTTGGGAATCCATCTCCAATGGATTACATGTTAAGCCTTCCTCCTATTAAGCATGGAAACGACTATGTGTTCATGGTCATCGACAAATTTTCTAAGATGGCCATTATGGCGACCTACAAGAAGAGTATCATCGTAGATGCCACTACTAAGATCTTCTTTGAATGAATGTGGGAACATTTTTGGATCCCATAGTCCATTATGTCAGATCGGGTTAGCAAGTTCCTTACTAGACTTTGGTTAATGCTGGATACTAAGTTCATTAAGTCCATGACCTTCCACCCCCAAATTGATGGACAAACAAAGGTCGTCAACAGGATGATCATAAAAATTTTGCGCATATATAATTTGAAGCATCCACGCACATGGGATGAAAGCCTCCCCTATGTCTAGCACAACTACAACAAAGCTCTCCACAGCTCGACTAGCCACAACCCCTTTCAAGTGGGGTTGGGATTCTAGCTACTATTCTCTATTAACGTGGCCATACCATTTGCAGCTACTCAAGAAGATTCAAATCATCTCCAGTCCAAAGATGACTGGGCTAACAACTTCACTGAGTGCATTCAACACATCTGCTAGTAGGTCCATGACATATTGGACAGAGCCAATGCTAAGTACAAGCAGTGTCAAGAACAACATTGAATGCCACACAAGTTCCAAGTGGGAAACAATGTTTTCTTACATTTATAGAGGGACCACCTCATTGGTCCCCACCTCAAGCTTCATCTACTTTGATATGGACCATACGCCATTAGCAAGTCCATAGGGGATAGGCTTAACATTCCACCATTCCTTGGTCTATATCCAGTATTCAATGTGGACCGACTACGACCATAGTTTCCTCCATTGTTGGACACATCTGACGTTATTGAGCAACTGACACCAACAAAGTCTCAAGTTGCATCGAGCAAGCCACAATTGACAGGATCATTGACATAAAAATAAATAACACTTAGTAGTAGAGGATCCAACTATATCAATTTTTAAAAGTACACCAAATCCTTCACTAGGGCAAGTGGTTCACCAGGGACCAAGTTCAACAAAAATTCCCTCACCTCATGGAGGCTTTGCACACAATGGGGACTATTGCTTCCTAAGGTCAGAGGACTAATCCAGGTGGATATTGGTGGCCACCCACCTATTCCATCTAGTCCTCAAGTAGGTTTCACATGTTTACTTGATTATAGCAACATTAATATTTTTAGCAATTTTTCAGGTTTTGAACTTCTGGAGATTTTTTGACCCCCTAAATGATGTTGTTTGGAGCTCCGCAGTAGGCTTGGAGCCAAGGAAGGGGCTTTTAGCAAATCATGTATTGATCAAAGAGATATTTCCAACATGGTATTGTACGTGCCAAACATAGGTCATATGACCAAGTTATGACCTTGGGAATCGGGCTACCCATCTAACTCCAATGGGGCACACAAACTCTTGGTGTTTCATCTCCTCGGGTTAGGGTTTTGGTTATTTAAGTTTTTCCTTTGTTGTTCAATAATAAAAAGGGCCCTTGAGCCTCATTGTAACATAGTTCATAGGAATATGTAGCTACTACATCTCTTCTTAGAGAAAAGCTACCATTGCCTGAGCTAGTTTATTTCCATTCTGTATGTAATCATCTTTCAATTTGTTTATATTAATGAAATGAAGTTTTATTTCTTTTGCATCTCTGTTTTAATGTTTATGTCTATATTTTATTGTGTTCATGCATAATTCTAAATCGGTGGTATCAGAGAGGTCTTCTCTTTCTCTATTTTTCTTTGCATGTCCCCAACGAGGTTAAGGTATAAGGAGTTAGGGATCAAACTGGTTGGAATTTTGCAAGACCAACCTCGAAACCTCAACAACCTCCCATGGTGGTAGAAAATAAATATGAGGGAGCAGGAGATATTTTCAAAATATTTCTTAAAGAATCCCTTGAGCGACATAGGAACTCGATGATGGATAACTTTGCCCAAATCATTCGGTGGCTACGCACAGGTGATGCGTCTTCATCCAATAACTACTCTGGAGGTGCCACTCCTTTTAAGGTACAAGTTAACTTTGAAATTCTCGTATTTGAAGGCCAGATAGATGCATACATTCTAGATAGATGGCTAAATGTGTTGGAAGGATATTTTTCAGTTCATGACTTTTCCAATTGGGAAAATATTACTTTTGCACTCCTCAACATTGTCCCCCATGTCAAGGACTAATGGGAAATCTACTGTGAACAAAAGGATGAGAAGAAATCCTCAATTTTTTTAGTGACACCCACTTGAACTTGTTTTTTATATCCCATCAAGGAACAATATTACCCTATCGGGAGCTATGAAGAATAAATATAAAGAGTGGACCATGTCGTGGAAGGAAAGGGACCAAGATGTGCCGAAGTTAAAAAATATTTTTCATACCCTTTGCACGAAGCTAGGTATCAAGGATTCTTATACACATTTGGTACTCAAGTACCACGATTTTCTACACAAGTACATCCAGGAAGAGGTGGATTTCTTGGACATCTCCTCGCTTGGCACCACCTATTGATACACTGTCAAGATCAAGTACAAATTTAAACAAAAAAAGTGGGGTGACCAAGGACAACCCGCTGAATCTAAAAGCAAAGAAAAAAACCACGAAGAAAAAGGACACATGGAAATGGTGTGAGTTCCATAAGAACCCCACTCACAACACATGTGAGTGTTGAGATAAGTAGTCACTGGTGGTCGAGATGAAGGCTTCAAAATTAGATGCATGTTCCAACTCTAAGTTAGAAACTGACAAGGGAATGATAAAGGGAAGTAGATCATTGATGCAGATCCCAAATATCCATAGGAGAGGGAGCGACTCTTCCACTCATAGATGTGGGAGAAGGGTTTTCCATTGTAGTTCCTTGTCGATAACAGAAGCTAAAAGAACCTCATTTAAAATGAGGCCATGAAGTGGTTGGGTCTACTGACCACACCACACCTGCATCCGTAACCCATCAGGTGTCTTGACCAAGGGTGATATCTCTGCGTCATCTAACAATGTTTCCTTCCCTACAACATCAAGCCCTATAGAGATGAGGTATTGTGTGATGTTTCTCCTCTTGAAGTTTGTGATGTATTATTAGGCCAACCATACTTGTGGAATAAACATGTTGTGTATGATTCTAGGCCTTAAACTGTCATTAATTATTTGGGAATTAAGTTATACAGGATACCAGAGGTAGAACCATCTACCACCATCTATTTTATCTCTGCAAAGAAATGCAATAAGAGCATCTCCCAGACCAGGAAATTTTTCTTCCTGATGATTCACCCTCGGGGAAAGAAGAAGAATGTGGCCACATATGTAGCCTCAAGACATGGCTCCTCCACATGGCAATAGAAAATGGACAAAGTCGTGGAATATTATAGGGACATATTCACCTCATCCACAGGGGTACCCCTACACTACTAGGTCAAGCACTCCATCGATATGACCTAGGGTGTGCCCATACCCAACGGACCGATTTACCGATGCTTTGTTCTAGAGAAAAATAAAACTAAGAAACAAATTTAGGAGTTGTTGTAGAAAGGGCACATCAGGCCAATTTCATCACCCTATGGGAGCCTGATCATGTTGGTATAGAAGAAATATGACCCCTGGAGACTCTGTATTGAATATCGGGAGCTGAATAATATCACTATTCAGAATAGGTATCCAATCCCATGGATTGATGACCTTCTAGACTATATCAAGGGGGCCAAATATTCCAGTAAGATTAACTTGAATTCCAATTATCACCAGGTACCGATTGAACCCTCCATTGTGTGGAAGACTACCCTCAAGTCCAAGGAGGGCCTTTTCAAATGGCTTGTCAAGTCTTTCAGGTTGACAAACTCTACCACGACTTTCAAGCGACTGATGGATGGCATCTTGAGGCCCTTTACCAACTCATCCATGGTAGTTTTTTTGGATGACATCCCAATATTTAGCTAGAGGCTGGAAGAGCACATACACCATATCCAACAAGTCCTCCAAACCCTGTGACAATACAAATTGTGTGCCAATTTGGAGAAATGCACTTTTTGTATGACCCAGGTTCAATATATGAGGTACATCATTAATTAATAGGGTGTGCATTTGTACCTAGCCAAGGTACAAGTTATTAGATATTGGCCAGTCCCAACCACTCTAACAGAGCTCCATAGCTTTTTGGCTCTTGCCAATTTTTATCACAGGTTCATGTTGGGATTCTCGCATATCACTTGGCCTTTGAGTCAAGTCACCAAGGGTGGAGCGAAAGAAAATTTATTTTGGTCTGAATCCCAACATAAAGCATTTTTCGAATTGAAGCATTGCCTCTTCTTAGCTCCAGTGCTCACATTACTTGACTTGCATCAACCATTTGAAATTGAGATAGAAGCCTCTGACTATGCTATTGGTGCATTTCTTACCCAGCAGAGGAATCCAGTGGCATATCAAAGTGAGACACTTTCAGATACAATCCGAAAGTATCCCACCTATTACAAAGAGATGTATTTTATTAGGAAAGCCTATAAACAATGGAAGCATTACATTCTAGGGAAGGAAACAATTATCCAGACATACCACTGACCCCTGCAATTCATACAGACATAATGGAAGTTGTAGAACGATCGCAATTAGAAATGATGCAAATATCTACAACAATTCCATTTGAACATCAAGTACAAGAAGGACAACACCAATAATGTTGTAGACTATCTAAGCCGACCATCGGTTATGGTGTTGACAACTGTGCTCAACTCTTATGGATATGAGACTTCAGTGTGGCTACATCTTTACGAGAGCTATCTAGAATTCAGCAACGCAAACCAGATGCTCCTAGAAGGCAAGAAAGTTCTAGATTTTCACCTCCAGGACACACTGTTATGCCATATGGGACACCTTTGTGTTCCTACAAGAAAATGTGCCAAGATGATTTGGCAGGTGCACTAAAATTGGGTTGTTGGACATTTCAGGGTAGAGAGAATAGTGGTAGTGCTACAAAATTATTTTTATTGGCCAAACCTTTGACAGGATGTTGGGAAGTACATCAGATTCTACATTTCCTAAGCCATTCCCCAAGCAACAATTAAGAAGAAAGGCCTATATACTCCTCTGCCTACTCCTAGTTAGCCTTTGGAATCCATCTCCATGGATTACATGTTGAGCCTTCCTCCTACTAAGCATGGCAACGATTGAGTGCTCATGATCATTGACATATTTTCTAAGATGGCCATTCAGGTGGTCTGTAAGAAGAGTTTCATAGCAGAAGCCACTACTAAGATCTTCTTTGAATGAGTGTGGGTACATTTTTGGATCCCACAGTCCATTATCTCAAACCGAGACAATAGGTTCCTTAGTAAATTTTGGTCAAGCCTCTTGTTGATGCTAGATATCAAGCTCACTAAGTCCATGCCCTTCCACCCCAAACCCATGGCCAAACGAAGGTCGACAATAGGATGATATTGCACATTTTTCACATATAAAACTTAAAACATCCACGCACATGGGATGAAAGCCTCCTTGATGTAAAGAAAATATACAACAAATCTCTCCATATCTCAACTAGGCACAACCCCTTTCAGGTGGGGTTGCGATTTCAGTGACTATGTCTTATTGATGTGGCCATACCATTTGTAGCTACTCACGCAGATTCAGATCATGTAAATTCCAAAGGTGACTTGGATAACAACTTCATTGAGCACATTCAACACATCCTCCAACATGTTCATGACATATTGGACAGAGCCAATGCTCAGTACAAGCAATGCCATGATCAACATTGAGTGCCACACATGTTCGAGGTGGGCGACAAAGTTTGGTTTCATTTGCATAAGGATCACCTTGCTGAGCCCCACCGCAAGCTTTTCCCACTCTGATATGGGTCATACGCCATCACCAAGGATGTAGGGGATAATTCCTTTGATCTAAGCATTCCACCCTTCCTTGGTGTGCACCTCGTATTCAATGTGGACCAGTTGTTACCATACTTTCCTCCATTGTTGGACACATCCGACGTTGCTGAGAAGCTAACATAGACAAAGCTCAACCAAAGATGCATCAAGAAAGCCACTACTAAAAGGATCATGGACATGCAAATCAAGAACACTAAACAACAGAGGATCCATCTATATCAAGTTGTCAAATAAGGCCAACTCCTTCACCAGGGCAAGTGGTTCACCAAGGACTAGGTTCAACAAAAATTTCCTCACCTCATGGAGGCTTTGCAAAGAATGGGGACCATTGCTTCCAAAGGGGGGAGGACTAATCTAGGTGGATATTGGTGGTCACCCACCTATTCCATCAAGATCTCTAGTCATTTTCATCCATTTCCTTGATTATAGCAACATTTACTTTTTTTTTTAGCATTTTTTTAGGTCTTGAACTTCTGGCGTTGTTTTGACCCCCTAAATGCCATTTTTTTGAGGTCCGCAATAGGCCCATTTCCATTGGAAAGGGCCTATTGAAAATCATGTATTACTTGAAGATATATTTCTAATAAGGTACCACACGTGCCAAACAAAGATCATATGACCAAGTTATGACCCCGAGAAGTTGGTTGGCCAACTAACCCCAATGGGGCCCTCAAACTCTTGGCATTTCAACTCTTGGCATTAAGGTTTTGGTTGTTTATGGTTTTCCTTTTATGTTAAATAATAAAAAGGCCCTTGAGCCTCACTGTAACATAGTTCATAGCATGTAGCCACCACATCTCTTCTTAGAGATAAGCTACCATCACCCGAGATAGTTTATTTCCATTATGTATGTAAGCATCTTTCAATTCTTTCATATTGATGAAATGAACTTTTATTTTTGTTGCATCTCTATGTTTATGTTTATATTTGTATTTTATTATGTTCCTCCATAAGTCCAGATCAATGGTATCAGAGTGGTCTACTCTTTCTCTATTTTTCTTTGCTTCTTCCTAATAAGGTCATGGTATAAGGAGTCAGGGCTCGAGTTGGTTGAACCTGTAGAATTTTCTAGAATTTTTCTACAAATCAGCTAGCTCTGATACCATGTATAACTTTTTCTACAAATCAGCTAGCTCTGATACCATGTAGAAATTTCCCACCTATAGATCACCTGGTAATGCAATGTACTAAATCAAAACACTTAATCTACTTCTACAAACAATTTAGCAGAAGCTTAATCAACCATGAGCAACATCAATAAGAACACATATAACTAATAAGAAGGAATCAATCACACATAGCACAGAAGAATTTACCCGAGGAAAGAACATGCCTAAAACCCCATCTCTGTATTATCATACAAGTGGAAATATAACCAGTACTACAAAAATAATCAGCTCAAAATCTTTCTTGCTCTCTCTTCAATACCTCTACTACTCATAGACAGTCAAAGGCTTCTCACAAACCTTCTCCTCTACCCTTCAAGGCTCCTATTTCCTTGTGCAGTTTCCTTGGGGTCCAGTGCTGCCACCTGTGTGAATTGGCCTCCTCACACACTCACTAGCCTCTGATCTAACTACACAAACCTGAAGGAGATAAATCCTCATCATGGATGAGCTTCCTTTAAAGGAAAAATATTCATCCAACTGATAGTACATTGTCCCTTCTCTGATCTCAATTTGGTCTTTGTCTGAACTAACATGCATCAGTTATCCATGAGTGAATACATAGTTATTTGAAAATGATAGTTTCCACATGCATGCAAGCATCAACAAACTATATCTCATTAATTTAGCAACTTGTTAAATTAATCTAACTGAACTTGACTAATTTAAACTAAGTCAACTGATCCTCTCAATATAGAACTCATCCTTTATTCCTCAATTAGTGGAGCAAATCAAGGAAACATTCCCCAATTAGTGGAGAAATAATTGCATGTTCTCACAAAGACTTCAAGTTTTCTTTTCCTTAACTAATTAACTCATGGAGAATTAATTAATTAATATTCCAAACTGCTAGTAAGACCAAATTCGAATTTACTTCCCATAGATAGACCAGAGACTACTATAAATAGGAAGGGACCCAGAAATGCTACTTTAGGAAGATGCTATTTTTAGCAGTTACACCTCTCAGCCAAGGTGGCTAAAATGCTCATTGGCCAAACTGCTATTTTTAGCAGTTCTATTTTTAACACTTTATAAATTTAGCATTTCTTGTTGCACATTTTTCAACACTCCCTCTCAATAAGAAAGGCTTCCTCTCAAACCTGATCCTGTAACTCTGGAACGTTCTGCATGCAACACATCTACCAAGTGCGGTTGCTCCAGCAACACTCAGAACAAAAAAACTCCCAACTAACCACTCTGTTGGGCTAGAAACAAACTCTGATGCTGAAGCTCTACATGCTGCTGACAAGTGCTCCCTCTCTGACCTCTGCACTACTGCAACATATCCATGCATCTTGCATTGTTGCATCCTTCTCTATGCTACCCTGCACTGTGCAACACACTTGTGCCTCTCGCATTGCTACAGCTTGCATGCTCTGCGTTGTCTTGGGATTCCCTGCACTATAGCTCTCTTTGCCACTCTGTCCGTATCTGTCTCTACCCAATCAGTCATTTCCTACTACTCCACATCGAGGCTCCTGTAGAAAGGTCTCATCGAAGAGGTTGGGTACCTCAAAGATCCTGCCCCTCCTCCTTGGGACAATCACTCTACATCACCCCACCTCCTACCTAGAGGTATGGTTGCATGTGATCCCTCTACCCACCTAACTCGAAATTTCCCCCTACTGGAGGTCTCTACATGAGTGGATGCCTCCACTATGTCTCCTCTCAGCTTCCCTAGTTGTTGCTACTCCACAACCTCCTAAAGCTACCTCGCTAATCATGGCTCCTCCACAATTGTCTGAGACTTCTTCTGGCGCTGCATGTTGAGAGGTAATTTACTCTCCCTCTCAACCATCAAGTATCTAACCTTTTCCTTGCTCCTCAAGACTTTGCATGCATCTTATACCTCAAGTGCATCCAGGTTCTTGGCCAGCACACCAATCCATTTCCACTTTCTTACCATCACGAAATTTTCTAGAAAAATAGCTGATTTTAAATCAGCGATATCTCCCTCATCCGAATTCCAATTCAACTGATTTGTTTTTGGATTTTGGGTATTTTTCCATAGGGAATCCAAATTTGCTATTTGTTTCTGAAAATTTTGTACAAATTTTTTTAGATATGCTCTGCAAACTCTCGGCCAAAAACTCAAAACTTTGAAATCTCCTCTTCTTGTATATTGTTCTTCCTTGATCACTTGTGCTCTAATACCATGCAAAATTTTGTAGAATTTTTCAACAAATCAGCTAGCTCTAATACCATGTAGAAATTTCCCACCTGTAGATCACCTGGTAATGCAATGTACTAAAGCAAAACACTTAATCTACTTCTACAAACAATTTAGCGGAAGCTTAATCAACCGTGAGCAACATCAATAAGAAAACATATAACTAATAAGAAGGAACCAATCACACATAACATAGAAGAATTTACCTGGGGAAAGCACCTGCCTAAAACCCCATCTCTGTATTATCATACAAGTGGAAATATAACTAGTATTACAAAAAGAATCAGCTCAAAAGCTATCTTGCTCTCTCTGCAATACCTCTGCTACTCATAGACAGTCAAAGGATTCTCACAAACCTTCTCCTCTGCCCTCCAAGCCTCCTATTTCCTTGTGCAGTTTCCTTGGGGTCCAGTGTTGCCACCTGTGTGAATTGGCCTCTTCACACACTCACTAGCCTCTTATCTAACTGCACAAACCTGAAGGAGATAAATCCTCATCATGGATGAGCTTCCTTTATAGGAAAAATATTCATCCAACTGATAGTGCACTGTCCCTTCTTTGATCTCAATTGGGTCTCTGTCTAAACTGACATGCATCAGTTATCCATGAGTGAATACACAGTTATTTGAAAATAATAGTTTTCACATGCATGCAAGCATCAAAAAACTATATCTCATTAATTTAACAACTTGTTAAATTAATCTAACTAAACTTGACTAAGTTAGACTAAGTCAACTGATCCTCTCAATATAGAACTCATCCTTGATTCCTCAATAAGTGGAGAAAATTAAGGACACATTCCCCAATAAGTGGAGAAATAATTGCATGTTCTCACAAAGACTTCAAGTTTTCTTTTCCTTAACTAATTAAATCATGGATAATTAATTAATTAATATTCCAAACTGCTGGTAAGACCAAATTCAAATTTACTTCCTATAGATAGACCAAGGATTGTTATAAATAGGAAGGGACCCAAAAATGTTATTTTTAGAAGATGTTATTTTTAACAGGTTCACCTCTCACCCAAGGTGGCCAAAATGCTCATTGGCCAAACTGCTATTTTTATACATACTATTTTTAGCAGTTCTATTTTTAGCACTTTCTAAATTTAGCATTTCTTGTTGCACACTTTTCAACAGAACCTTTGGAAGACTAGTCTTACAATCCCCAATGACCTCCCATGGTGTAAGAAAAGAAAGATGAGGGAGCAAAATATCCTTTCAAAATATTGCTCGAGGAAGTCGTCGAGCAACAGAGGAACCCAATGATTGATAACTTTTCCCATATCTTTCAATGGCTACTCACAGGTGACGCATCTTCATCCAAAAACCAATTTGGGGACACTACTCCTTTTAAGGTACAAGTTAAATTTGAAATTCCCATATTTGAAGGTTAGATAGATGCAAACATCATAGGTATATGGTTAAATTTTTTGGAAGGATATTTTTCAGTTCATGCCTTTATCAATTGGGAAAAGATTACTTTTGCACTCCTCAAAGCCACCCCCAATGTCAAGGACCGGTAGGAAACCTACTGTGAACAAAAGGATGAGAGGGAATCCTTGCTATTTTCATCCACACCCACCTAGAATTATTTCCGAGATGCCATCAAGGAATGATATTATGTTGTTGGGATCTATGAAGATAAATATATAAAGTGGACCACACTGCGGTAGGGAAGGGATCAAGATGTGCCAAAGTTCACAAAAAAAATTTCACACCCTTCGCATGAAGCTGGGTATCAAGTATTTTGAGCTACATTTGGTACTCAATTACCATAGATGTATACACAAGTACATCGAGGATGAGATGGAGCTCTTGGACATATCCTCACTTGGAACTGCCTATCAATATACTGTCAAGATTGAGCAAAAATTTAAATAGAAGAAGCGAGACTTTGGATCTGTGAATCTAAAGCTAGAGAAAGTCACCCCCAAATTGTGAAACCAAGGACAAATACAAGGCGGGGTGAACCTCGAATACAAGCACCAAGCAAAGAATAACACCTCGAAGACAAAGAAGGACACAAGGAAATGGTGTGAGTTCCATAAGAGCCCCACTCAAAACACAAGTGAGTGTCAAGCCAAGAAGTCGCTAGTGGTCAAGCTAAAGGCCTCCGAATCAGATGTATGTTTCGATTCCAAGCCAGAAACTAACACGGGGAATGACAAAGGGAATCATATCATTGATGTAGAGCCTAGTTCCAATGTTGCCACCACCATGATCTAGAATATTGAGCTTGAATATTTAGAGGAGGGTAAACGAGTCTAACACTCATAGATGTGGGTGAAGGGTTCTCTGCTACAGTTCATTTTCAACAGAGGAAGAAAAAATACCCTCATTCCTATAGAGGTCGTGAAGTGGTTGGGCCTACTAACCACACCATACATGCAACCATACATCATTAGGTGGCTTCCCTAAGGGAGAGATATCTCCTTTAGCCAATAGTGCCACCTACCCTATAGCATAAAGAACTTCAAAGATGAGGTACTATGTGATGTTTCTCCTCTTTAAGTTTTTGATGTATTAATAGGACAACCATACTTGTGGAAGCGTCATGATGTATATGAGTCTAGGCCTCACACTATCATTATTTATTTTGGAAATACATTATATAGGATACCAGAGGTAGAACCGCTCACTGCCATCTCTTTAATATCTACGAAGCAATGTAAGATCATTTCCTATACCAGGAAATTTATCTTCCTTATGATTTTCCCTCAAGGAAATAGGAAGACTATGGCCACATCGAAAACCTCCAGATAGAGCTCCTTCACATGGCAATAGTAGATGGACAAGGTCGTGGAAGAGTCCAGGGACATCTTCACCTCACCCAAAGTGGTAACGCTACACTATCAAGGAAAGCACTCCATCGATATGATCCCGAGCAAATATATGCCCAATGGAACAATCTATAGATGCTTTGTTATGTAGAGTGATGAAATAAAGAGATAGATTCTGGAGTTGTTGCAGAAAGGGAACATCAGGCCAATTTCGTCATCCTGTGGGAGCCCAATCGTGTTGGTACAGAAGAAATATGACACCTGGAGACTTTGTATTAACTATCGAGTGATGAATAAGATCATTGTCTAGAATATGTATCCAATTCCATGAATTTATGACCTTATGGACTAGCTCAAGGGGACCAAATATTTCAACAAGATTGACTTGAATTTCGGTTATCACCAATTACTAATTGAACCCTCCAATGTGTGGAAGACTGCCTTCAAATCCAAGGAGGGCCTTTTCGAATGGTTGGTCATGCATTTAGGGGAGTCAAACGCCTCCATAGCCTTCATGTGGCTGATGGACGAAAGCTCGTGGCCTTTTACCGACTCGTTCATGGTAGTGTACCTGGATGACATCTTGATCTTCAGTCAGAGTTGGGAAGATCACATACACCATATTTGACAGGTCCCCCAAACCCTATGATAACACAAATTATCTACCAATTCGGAGAAATTCCCTTTTGGTGTGACCCAAGTTCAATATCTAGGGTACATCATTAATGAGCAGGGTGTGTATGTGGAACTGACCAAAATACAAGTTATTTGATATTGGCCAGCCCCAACCACTCTAACATAGCTTTGCAAATTTGGGTCTTGCCAATTTCAATCACAGGTTTGTGTTAGGATTCTCTCATATCATGTGGCCTTTGAGTCACGTCACCAAGGGTGGAGTGAAACCAAAGTTCGTTAGGTGTTTTTTGAGTTGAAGCATTGCCTTTGCTTAGAACCACTTCTCACCCATTTGAAATTGAGAGAGACGCCTCCTACTATGCTATTGGTGTAGTTCTAACCCAACAAGGGCGTCTAGTGGCATATCAATGTGAGACACTTTTAGATACATTCTGAAAGTATCTCACTTATGACAAAGATATGCATTCTATTTTGCGGACTTGTCGATCATGGAGGCATGGCATTATGGGGAATATAATGGTCATCCACACAGACCACCAACCCTTGCAATTCATACAGACATAAGGGATGTTGGAAAACGATCACCACCAAAAATGGTCCACATATCTGTGAAAATTCAATTTCAACATCAAGTACAAGAATGGTAGCACCGTTAATGTTGTAGACCGCTTCATCTAACAACAAGTTATGGCACTGACCACTGTGCTTGACTCTTGTGGACATGATATTTTGGTGTGGCCACATCTTTACAAGGGAGATCCAAGAATTCAAAAACACATATGAGATGCTCCTAGAAGGCAAGCAAGTTCCAGATTTTCACCCATGGGGCACATTTTTATGCCATCTGGGAGACCTTTGGTTCCTACAAGCGAGCGTGCCAAGATTATTTGGGAAGAACAATACAATGTGGTCATTGGACATTTCAAAATACAGAAAATAATGACAGTGCTACAGAAGTATTTTTATTAGCCAAACCTTTGACAAGATGTTGGGAAGTGCATCAGATCCTTCACTACCTATGTCATTTTGAAACCAACAGTCAGGAAGCAAGGCCTATATACTCCTCTACCTACTCCTAGTTAGCCTTGGGAATCCATATCCATGGATTACATGTCAGCCCTTCCTGCTACTAAGCATGGCAACAACTTCATGTTCGTGGTTGTCAACAAATTTTCTAAGATGGATATTATGGCGGCTTGCAAGAAGATTATCATAATAGAAGCCACTGCTAATATATTCTTTGAATGAGTGTTGGTACATTTAGGGATCCAATAGTCCAATATCTCAAATTAGGACAACATGTTCCTTAGTAGATTTTGGTCAAGCCTTTGTTCGATGCTTGAGACTAAGTTCACAAGGTCCATGACCTTCCACACCCAAATTGATGGCCAAACAAAGGTCGTAAAAAGGATGATCATGCAAATTTTGCACATATGCAACTCAAAACATCCATGCACATGGGATGGAAGCCTCCCCTATTTCTAACACAACTACAAGAGAGCTCTCCATAGATCGACTGGCCATAGTCTCGTTCATGTGGGGTTGGGATTTAGCCACTATGTCCTATTTATGTGGACATAAAATTTGCAACTACTCAAGTAGATTTGGCTCATGTCCAGTCCAAAGCTAACTGAGCTAACAACATCATCGAGCACATTCAACACATCTGCCAATAGGTCCATGACATATTGGATAGAACCAGTGCTAAGTACAAGCAACATCATTGAGTGTCACACAAGTTCCAAGTGGGTGACAAGGTTTGGTTACATTTGTAGAAGGAGCACCTCACTGGGCTCCACCTTAAGCTTTGCTCACTTTGATATGGGTCATACACCATCACCAAGGTTGTAGGGGACAATTCCTTTTAGCTCATCATTCCACCATTCCTTGTTCTACACATTGTATTCAATGTGGACTAGTTGCGACCATACTTTCCTCCATTGTTGGACACTTTTGATGTTGCTGAGAAGTTGAAAACAATAGAGGTCAACCCAAGCTGCATCGAGCAAGTGACAGTTGACATGATCATGGACACATGGATCAAGAACACTCACCAACAGAGGATCTAGCTATATCGATTTGTCAAAATAGGCCAACTCCTTCACCAAGGAAAATGGTTCACTAGGGACTATGTTCAACAAAAATTTCCTCACCTCATGGAGAATCTCCACACAATGGAGACCATTGGTTCCTAAGGGGGGAAGACTAATCCCAGTGGATATTGTTGGCCATCTGCCTATTCCACATTAAGGGCATTTTGAGGTCTAGAATGGGCCTCCTAAGAAAAATATACAACCAAAATAAACTTTATAAGAACCAATAGGATTTGAGATTATGATGTCAACCATGGGGGATGATTCACCATTTTCGGAGTAAAAAAGTAAAAAGACTAAAAAAGATAAAATAATAAAATAATAAAACTACTTTTTCAACTCATATTTTCAACTTATCTCCCTAAGGTTTTACTCAAATTTCAAGTAGAAGTACTCGTTGGATAAAAAATTTAATTCCTCATCCAAGGAGTACCCATATTGCATACTTTTGATGGACCTTGCTACATGAAAATTGAGAAATACATGAAAAAACGTGATTGCAATCATGTTTTTCATGTATTTCTCATTTTTCATGTAGCAGGGTCGAAAGTATGCAACATGGGCACTCCTTGGATGAGGAATACAATTATGCATCCATCGAGTGTTTCTGCTTGAAATTGGAGTAAACTCATAGGGAGATAAGTTCAAAATACGAGTTGAAAAAATGGTTTTTTCTTTTTTCTTCCCTCTAAAATTTGATGATGTAATGTAATCTTATTTTATTATTTCCAATATTATTTTATAATTTCCTTAGGAGGCTTATTTTAAACCTCAAAATTCCCCTTATGGCCTACACCTCTAGTTAGTTTCATTCATTTCCTTGGTTATAGCAACATTTACTATTTTTAGTAGTTTTTGAGGTCTTGAACTTTTGGAGTTGTTTTGACACCATAAACGACGTTTTTTTTAAGGTTTGTAGTAGTCACACATCCACAGGTGGGGATATTGTGACAAATCCTCTAGTACTCAGAGAGATATTTCCAATGAGCTATCGTACACACCAAACAAATATCATATGACAAAGTTATGATCCCAGGAAGTCGGATTCCCAACTAAGCCCAACAAGGCCCACAAACTCTTGGTGTTTCATCTTCTAGGGTTAATATTTTTGGTTTCTTAGGGTTTTTCTTTGTTTATTGAAAAATAAAAGGTCCCTTGAACATCATTGTAACATAGTTTAGAGGAATGTAGCCACCACATCTCTTCTCAGAGATAGGCTACCATCGCCCAAGCTAGCTTATTTCCATTATGTATGTAAGCATCTTTTAGTTCTTTAATATTAACGAAATGGAGTTTTATTTCTGTTGCACCTCTATTTTTATGTTTGTATCTGTATTTTATTGCGTTCTTGCATAAGTCAGAATTAGTGGTATCAGAGCGGTCTGCTCTTTCTCTATCTTTCTTTGCATGACACCAATGAGGTCATGGTATAATGAGCTAGGGCTTGAACTTGTTGAACCTTTGCAAGACTAGCCTTGAAACCCATATGACCTCCCATGGCAGAAGAAAATAAAGATGAGGGAGTAGGATATCCTTTCAAAATATTTCTCGAGGAAGCCCTTAAGTGATGGAAGAATGTGATGACAGATAACTTTTCCTAGAACCTTCGACGACTACACATAGGCAATGCATATTTATTTGGCAGCCACTCTGGAAGTGCCACTCCTTTTAATGTACAAGTTAAGTTTGGCATTCCCATATTCGAAGGCCATGTAGATGAAGACATCATAGATAGATGGTTAAAATATGTTGGAAAGATACTTTTCAATTCTTGACTTTTCCAATTTAGAAAATATTACTTTTGCACTCCTCAAATCCGCCCCCCATGTCAAGGATTGGTGGGAAACCAACTGTGAACAAAAGGAGGAGAGGTCGTCCTCACTGTTTTTAGTTGCACCCACTTGGAATTCTTTCTGATATGTCACTATTGGCTTAGGGGGTATTGAACTAGGTTCATAGTTAGTTATGAAAACTAACAAAATCCTACACTAATGGCCCTTTCAGCAACAACCCGCATAGCGCAAGCTGTTGTCTCACTCGAAGCACTATGGGGGGATGGAAGAACCAAGTTTCTACATCTCGAGATTAGTGTGATGTCTTTCAGTGCCTTGGATATGTCTTCATGCAAATCAATAAAATCCTAGGACATGTTACTTCAACTCAGTTAAAGTGGCCTTCAAACCTTCGTGAAGGCCCAAGATTAGTCTTTGTAGACCTTTTGATTCACCTACTTATGTGCATCAGAAATCAATCGTAAATTGGCATTCACGTAGATCTACTCAATTCGTCAGAAAACATAAGAGAAATCACCAGAATATTTATGGAAGTGGCTAAGCATTCATTTCATATATTATTAAGATAAATTCAAGACAATCACACATAATTTAATCAGTAATTCATAAAACATGTCATTCATTAGCAACATATAACATTAACAGAGATAAACAGAGATACTCAGTAATTCTTCAGAAAATTGTCTTTATTGATCTTCAATTCACTAATTACAATCTCAAACTTCCTTGTGCACATAGCTATAGGGGTCCACACACTCAGCTGTAGACTCTACCTAGGCCTTCATACACTCAGCTACGGAGCCTTCCTTTCTCTACCTAAGCACAAGAAGCAGATCCTTCTTGCCTTAGCTCATGCACAAGACTCTTCAATGAACTGAAATTATCTATCTAAGTTACTTCTTCCTCTTGCTAAGACTCAAATATTTATAGATTTTTCCATATAATGCAATGGTCCGCGGACCATGGGTGAATCTTAAAACTGACTCAAAATTTACTTAAAACAAGGGGCTAAGCCCCTTTGACTCTTATTCATCTACACACTCTACTTCCACAAATTGCAGATACTATGCATCTTTTACAAAATTGTATACAAAAAAGGACTAATTAATTCCATTCTTCCTGTGGGGACCCCATCCCAACAGGCCCCCAACACAAAGATCGTGACTCTCCCTCCAGTCATTTAGCTGGTAGTTCTACTTTCTAACAAAGTTTGTTGAAGACCTTGGCCAATACTTGTAGCTTCATTGTAGTCTATTTCACTTCTTGCTACACCTCCTGGACTAGTTTCTCTGTGGTTGGTCCTTCTACTGCTAAATGCATAGTCCATTTAGCCTATTGCATAGCCTTCAATTTCTCAAGAATGGTTTGTGAGAACAGGTTGGCTTCCTCTGTCTAGGGCTCAAGTCGTGCACTGAGCAAAAACTTCTTCTTCTGCAATTCTTGAATGTGAATAAATTTTGCTTTACCTTCCTGTAAGTAGGAAAAATGTTGGATTGATGGCAACGTTCACGCTATCATGCTGATTTCATCATACTATTGTTGCGCTTCCATAAGTTCCACACGTAATTGTTACAACGTAGGATCCTTCTACAATGTATCACAGAGGCCCAGTGCCTGATTGAAGAGCTTGTCGCACCATTTAAGAATGATATCTAGCTAAGCCATGGATTCTTTAATCACTGTGTTCCTTTGTTCCCGAACCTCTGGCGGTGTGGTCGGCTAAAACTTTAACTGCAGCTCAGCTATCTGCATCGTGAGATCGAAAGTCACCTTGTCAACCTTCTCCTTAAAAGCACGTACTACAGTAGCCAATTTTCTTACCTTGGCTAAGGCCTCTCCATCATTAGGGATACCCAACTCAGGTACGGATTTCCAGGCCTACTCGATCACTGTGACCAGGTTCTGATGTTGTGTGCACAACTCCTCCTGCTCCTTCAGGGTTTGAGACTTTTCTATGAACAATTTCTGATTTTTGACTTTGAACTCACTAACGACAATGAGTGCATGCTGTTATCTGAGTTGTAACTCATTAGAGACCCTCTGATGTATTGCATGAAGGTACTCAAGCGATAGCGCGGTAAGGTTAAGTCCCATGTCTTTCACTTTGTGCAGCATCATGTGATGCTCATCTGACTCCACATGGATTGACCCTTCAGGTAAAAGAAAGACTCTGACGTCTTGCAATTAGTCAATATTTGATACTACACTCCTTCCTTGTGTCAGGCTTGCTTACGCACTAGTCGCCTTTCATACATCTACCTAAATTCTATTTTCCTGGATCTAAATATCAGACAAATCCTTCTAGATGCTCCTGAGTGTCTACATGTATTTGATCTAAAAATGAGATCTTAGACTATATTAAGTTATTACAGACTCATGTGCATGGATTTGCCTACATTACTTAGTGCAATGGATCGATAAGATTACGAATAATATAGGCAATGAAGCAGTTAAAGAAACATAATAGACAAACACACATAACATAGCAGGTTTAATATGGAGTTCACCCAAAACTCTTAGGCTATGTCTCCTAGTCCACCCCTCAGTGGTGACCTCTCTACTATGTCTTCAAGAGCAGAGTTTTACAAAATGTGAGCTCAAATTAAGTCTTAACACAATAGATACAAAACTGCAGGAGCTTTCTTGAATCCCTCAAGCCTCTCTAAGTACACATACTCTTTCTCTCCTTCTCTGGCTATGTTTTCTCCCTATCTCAGCACTACTTGTCTCATTTCTACCATTCTGTGGCTTTTTAAGCCATTCGGCGCTGTCTCTTCGTTTCCCCTTCTGTGCTCTTTGGCTTCTGGCCTCTTTCCACTCAAATCCCTTCTAAGTGTTAAGCAATCATTGCTAAACATCTTAAGGGATGGTGGCCACCTATTCTGTAATGGAAGGGACCGTCGACGCTTTAGAACTCCCCAAAACAATCATTCTCTGTTTACACAGAGAAATACACAAAACATGGGAAAATCCGCCCAAATGCGGTCTATCGGACTTCAAAAATCATTACATATATTCCCTTCGGATCCATCTTTGGGCACGATCACAAGTGATTGTTGATCAATGGTTATTATTGATTTTGGGTGGCTTATGTGCCCAGGGATTACCCGCCTGAAAAGGGTGGTTTTCTCTCTTAGGTGCCTAGCCACATGGTAGCCAGTGTATGGGCTCGGGCAGAGCCTAGCCAATACCACTTACTGCCTACAGCCCGTGTGAAATCCCACTCATTTCAGAACTCAAAACATATACCGTTGCATCTAAAAACCATTTTAGGTCCGTTATATCGCCTAGTTCGCATTTCCTTTGGTTTTCGTTTATTTAACGAAAACACGAATTTACATTAAAAAATGCCTTTTTATGGAACTCAAAAGATATATATTTTGGCCCATAAGACCCGTCAGGTCTGGATTTATTTGCAATCGCATTTGTTATTGGCCCTGCTCCTTTGCATTGCTTTGATGCAATATTGTGATATCGTAATCGCACATTGCATAGTCCCTGGTCCTTTGTATAAGTGCTCCATTGTATTTTGCCAACATGATATTGTAGGTTAACCTGGGCCATGAATTTGTGGGCTTGATCGACGTTCCTCATTGACTCGCACTGAAGTTGTCGCAACATTCACATGGTAGCCTCTGATAGCCATCGCCGATTGCAATTTTCCTATCGAATCCGGACAATTGATTGGATAGATTCGTCGGCTCTTGTGCATTGCTCCTTTGACCTCCGATAACTCTGGTTTGGCCATTTCTTCATGTTTTTCATTCCCGATAGTATAATCTACCTTTTGTAAGTTTTTTCCTTATGCGATAGTTTTTGACATTTGAAGACTTGGAGGGTTTTTAGGATCCATTTTGGATCACGCCTTCCCACTAAAAAATCTTTTGGACCACCAAAAGTTGGTTTTTAAGCATCAATCAAGTGAGAGTACAACTTCCTAACTTGTTCAATCTCTATCCATCTTGCACTGCTTGGTTTTGAACCTTTGAGTCCAATTCTCAGGTACTAAACATCCCACTCTGCATGTAGCTCTCACCTTCCTATCCATAACTGTATCTTCCTATAACTCATTGAGATATTCAAGAAACAGATCATCAATAGAAGGCAACTAACTTTGCTCTTCGGGATCTTCAATCAATGAAGGTTCAAATAGTCTGAAGTTTTCTACATTAATGACTGAATAGATATGCATATAAGCTGGAAAATCAAGGCGAAAAGCATTTTCACCAATTTTATCAAGTATCTTGAAAAGCCCATACCTTATTGGCTTCAGTTTCTTACCTTCACCTTGCATTCTATCTTTGCTGATGTACATCCAGACTTGATCACCAACTTGGAAGCTATGCTCAATCCAATGCTTATCATGCCTTGCCTTGTACTTGGCCTGGCTTCTCTCCAGCTATTCTTGCACTGCCTGGTGAATTTCTTGGATCTATTCAATGAACTTGGTTGCTTTGTCCACATCACTATGTCCATCAACTGTTATGTCTTTACTAAAGACAAAATCCAAGGGAGATTTTGGTGTAAAACCAAAACAAGTCTCAAAATGAGATATTTGTGTAGAAGAGTGCTTGGCACGGTTGCAAGCATGTTGCACATAACACAAATGTTCATCCCAAAGCTTGGGATGCTTGCTGCAATAGCCCCTGAGTAATTGGATCACTATCTTGTTGACCACCTCTATTTGGCCATCTGTTTGTGGATGAAATGTTGTGCTCTTCTTCAATCTGGTGTCCATCAACTCCCATATACTTGACCAAAAATTCCCAACAAATCGGGAATCTCGTTCAGATACAATGGAAGTGGGTAACCCAAAGTGAACCCATACATGCTGAAAGAACATCTTTGCTGTTTGTTCAACTGTAATTTGCTTATTACAAGGTATTAAAATACACATTTTTCTGAACCTATCCACAATAACATATAAATAATCATGACCCTTTCTATACTTTGGCAATCCCCCAACAAAGTCCATGGAACACTTTCCCATGGAAGAGAAGGAACTGGAAGTGGAGTGTACAAGCCTAGTTTTCTATTGTTGGGCTTACTTTTAGCACACATGGTACACCCTTTAATATATCTAGAAATTGTTTCATGCATTCTTGGCCAATAACAGAACCTTTGCAGCTGTGCAACTGTTTTACTTACATCAAAATGGCTTGATATTAGAGAAGTATGTGCTTCTCAGATTATGTTAACTATTTCAATTTGAGGAATGCATAAATTTCCAAAATGATATAAGGGTTGGTCCTTAACATGATAATCCAATTCTTTTTCTTGTTTTCCATGACTTAAAGTTGCATATACATCTTTAAAATCTACATCTTGAGCTATTTGTTCAATGTAGCTTTCATGCAATACTGAGTTATGCTTAAGTATAGTAGATGCATTTATGATTGGTCTTGATAGCATATCTGTAACTTTATTATGTATGCCCTTCTTATATCTGATGACAAGATGAAACTGCTGTAGGAAATCCATCCACCTATAGTGTCTTGATTGCTGCAATTTAGTTTGTGAGTGCAAATATTGAAGTGGTTGATGATCTGTATGTATGATTGTTTCTTTGCCCATTAAGTAATGTTTCCACTTTTTCACACTCTGTACTAATGCATACAATTATTTATCATATGTGGGATAATTGACTACTACAGAAGTGAATGTCTCAGAATGATAACATATGGGTTTACCATGTTGCATCAACAGTGCTCCCATGGCATAGTCACTGGCATATGTTTCAATATCAAATGGTCATTGAAGATATGGTAGTGCTAGTATTGGTGTTGTACTAATTTTTTCTTTCAAGGTGTCGAAGGCTTTCTACTATTTGCCTCCCCATTGAAACACCTTGTTAAATCATGTTAAAGCATGTAAGGGAGCTGCAATCAAGGAAAAGTTAGAAATAAACTTTCTCCAATATTGTGCTGCTCCTAGGAAACTCCTAACTTCTGTAGCAGATTTGGGTTTAGGCCAGTTCACAATGACTTCAACATTAGAGGGATCTATCTTCAATTCACCACCCCCTACAATATGCCCAAATAATTTAAAGATGTTTTTGCAAATTCACATTTTGATAACTTCACATAGAGATTTTCTCTTTTCAAAACATCTAAAGTCTGCTTTACATCCTTCAAATGTTCTTCCCATGTTTTACTAAAAACAAGAATGTCATCTAAATATACAATTGAAAAATCATCAATAAAAGGTCTGAGTACATCATTCATAACTGTCATGAAAGTGGCAGGAGCATTATTTAAGCCAAAAGGCATAACTAGCCATTCATACGACCCTTGCTTTGTTTTTAAAGAAGTCTTCCATGCATATTGTTTTGCTACTCTGACCTGATGATAGCCACTATGCAAGTCCAACTTGGAATAGTAAACTACTTCTTTTAGCTGATCTAATAGATCATCAATGCGAGGAAGAGGATAATTATTTTTTATTGTTATTTTATTTAGTGCTTTGTAATCAATGCACATCCTCCATGAACCATCTTTCTTCCTCACCAACACGATTGGAGATCCACATGGTGATGTGCTTGGTCTTATGAACCCTTTATCAAGCAGCTCTTGTACCTACTTCTTGATCTCTGCATTCTCTAAAGCGGATAACCTGTACATTCCGATGTTAGGCAATGGAGCATCTTGCTACAAATGAATATCATGTACTATTTCCCTTTTGGGTGGTAGACCCTTAGGTTCTTGAAATAGGATATCATATTCTGAAACAACTTTATCTAAATCAGCTTTCTGTTTAGCATCACAACCTTCAAATATATTGGTTTTATCAGGGTTCTTTTCCTTTACAACCATTAGTAAAAATTGTTTGCATGAATTTACAATTCTTTTCATCTTCCCTGAGTTTATGAGAGTGTAGTTATTTTTGAGTTTATGAGCTCTTACAATGTATTATGTTCCATATTTAGTGAGTTGATACTTATTTTCAGCTCTATAGAAAATAGCTTTTCTATCATACAAGTAAGGACTTCCTAAAGCAATACCACATATATCCAAGGGAACTATATCTAACTCAACCTCATCTACAGATGTTGACCCAATAGCAAGCCTAAGTTTACATTGTCTAGTCACTTGTAGCTTTGCTTTATCACATACCCAACCTAATGGATATGGCTTCTTGTGAGGTGTTGTTAGTAAGCCCAACTTCTTTACAATTGTTTTAGAAATCAAGTTTACTTGTGAACCACTATCAAATAAAGTATCAATCTTTTGGTTCTTGGAAATAACTCTAATATGAAAAAGCTCGTGTCTTTTCCTCTCATTATCTTCATTATCAATAGATTGAGCAGAATTACTTGTAGATGCTTTAGAATTTTTAGCTTTTATACATTTAGTTGTGAATGTTGTTTCATCACCTGAGTCTAACCCCAAGTCTTTCTAAATAGAAACAACAGGCTTCTTCTTCTTACCACCGAAGTTCTTTGGTTTCAGCTCTAGATGAAAAGACCAACAGTGTTCATCATCATGTCCATCCTTCTTGCAGTGAGTGCATGAAGGTTTATCCTTTTGTATAGCGTTTGCCTTCTTCTCCTTCCATTTTTGCTTCTTCTTTTCCTTTTTCTTTCTTGCAGATGGTTTTTATGATCCCCCAATCTCTGGGTTCACATTCTTGCCTCTATCCTCTAGATGTGTAGCCTAAACTAATACATCATCTAGTCTAGTGGGGTTACACATGAGAATGGTGTGCCATAAATATCTATGTAGACCACCTATATAGTTCAACAAAGTTTCAAGTGAGTCTAGAGAAATGCCTAGAGTTAAAGCTCTTTAAATTCCTGGGTATAGCTTTGTACACTTTGGCCCTTTAATTGGTGAAGAGTTTGCCAAATCATCATTGCTTGCTGCATATAAGCTAGTGGATAGAATTGTTTTTTAATGGCAGAAACAAATTCATTCCAGGTGTTATCACTTAGAACTAAAAGTTTGATGCATATAATTGCCTGTCCTAGTTTGATGACAAAGGTCTGTGTTAAATTTGGTTTCATTTTATTTTTCTCACTTAGGATTTGGAGTTTTAAAGATTTTTAACTTAGATCATACTCCACTCCTATTGGTTCTCCTCCACCCATCATTATTCCATAGTCATGTCTTGTCTATGCCAAGTCACCGTGTCTTTTAGTGATTTCGTAGTGCAATCTTATTTGCCCATTTCGTAGCGCAATCATGGTCTAGCAGTTTCACAGCGCGTCATGATTAAGCAGTTTCGTAGCGCATCATTAAAAATTATAACTAACAGCGCTGCAAAATCATGGATTCGTGCATTTCGCAGCGAATCTTTCCCGAAATGTCAAGTCCATAGGTGAGTCAGCATTTGTGTCTACTCATGTCAGTCTGTGTACGTTTTGTATCATGTCTGAACGTTCATTTGCCACTACTCCACCAATAGATCGCTGATATGCACAAGAATATCATTCCCAAGAGATTTTACCGTGCATAGACCTTAATGATGGTCGTAAGTGCTGCATGAGTGACCAGTCGGCCGATTATGTAGTGAAGTGTTTCATTTTGAATTTCAAGCGAGCTTGTTTACAAGCGAGGCTGAGTTAAAAAAGGAGTTGAACCATCATCCCGACCGGAGCTGTTAGAATTTGGGTGTGAAGATCTCAAAGGAAAATATGGAGAGAAAAGAGCACAGATCCGGTAAATGTCAGAGGAATGAACCTGAAGGCCTGGACATAAAGTTGAGAGATGAAGGTGTGAAGAAAGCATTCAAAGATGCCGGGTGCTGGAAATTTTGTAAAAAGCTACAAGGAGGGCATGCATAGGTAACTAAGGAATTTGCGCTAAATTTCACTGGTTTGAATTCAAAGGTAGCCATGTTAGAAATACAGGTTTCTCCAGAAGCAATAGCTGTTGTAACCGAGATCCCAAGAGGACGGGAAGAATGGTTCAAAAATTTTAAATTTGATATGAATCCTTGTAAGGAGTTTTTAAAAGAGGCATATGTAAATGAAGACTTAACAAAAGCAGTGCCCAGGTATTATGTCAAGGAACATTATGCTCTTCTTCTCACCTGCATATAGAAGTATTTGACTTGTGAAGGAAGGTACAATAAGGTTTATTCTTACCATTTCAAACTGCTCTTGCATTTTACCGGGAAAGTCTCCATAGACATTCCGTTTTATTTATTTCGCAGTTTAAGTAAGATGTGTGATAAGGTGCAGCTGAGGAAAGAGGATTGTGAAACCTCTTTATTTCATCATGGTTTGATTAAGTTGCTAGTTTTAGATGGCCTCCAAAAGATAGGCAGAGACTGGAATTCATTTATTTTCATGGCTGGATTCCAAAGCAAGACTGGCCTTACTCCACAACCAGCCA